>JAOBAT010066649.1:33881-46430 GCA_026413305.1 Hydrozoanthus tunicans
GCACGTCTGGTTAGAGCTCCTTGAGACAATTTCGGGTTACGATTGCTGAAGCCTCTTGTAAGGGTACCAAGGATCGGAGGAACCTCTTAAGAACAAATC
Organism: Hydrozoanthus tunicans; assembly: GCA_026413305.1. Classification (NCBI taxonomy): domain Eukaryota; kingdom Metazoa; phylum Cnidaria; class Anthozoa; order Zoantharia; family Hydrozoanthidae; genus Hydrozoanthus; species Hydrozoanthus tunicans. The sequence continues at coordinate 33,981 of JAOBAT010066649.1, forward strand.
GAGGATCTTGGGATACTTTGGATTATGGATACTCCGGGATCGGATCCCCCGATGAAGACAATAAATGTAGAAGTAAACTTCAAGGGCACGTCTGGTTAGGGCATCTTGAAACAATTTCAGGTTACAATTTGCGGAGCCTCTTGTGAGGGTACCAAGGATCGGGGGAACCTCTTAAGAACAAATCGAGGATCTTGGGATTAGGGGGAGTTTGCAGTGAAGGAGAAATCAATATATAAGGTACCTAGGGATCGACTGGAGGAGTTACTTATGATATCCTCAAAACTAAAGGTATTAGTTAAATAATAGCGGAGGGGTTGGTAAGATCTCTTCCTCCCAATCCTTAGGTCCCCGGTTCGATCCCCGGCCTGGTCGAGGGTTGAATATTTGGGCGACCTTCTTTCCCCCTAAAGGCCACTCACCTTTCTACCCTTCCGGGGTCGGTAAATGAGTACCAGCATACACGGACCGCTTTAAAGCGGCTGCCTGAGGCGCCTATATGCTTCCGGTTCGCTAGGGATGAACTAATCACTGTAAAACACCTTTGAGCATTCGTTTGGAAAAGGCGCTATATAAATGCACAACTTTACCTTTTAAAAGAGGGGCTTTTAATGGTTACTGACCTGGCAGGATTGATGGGTCGGTTTACACTACACAAAAATTTCGATACGACATGGATACAATCGCATGGGCGCCACAAAAAACGATTATAGTTCGAAGAAGTTTTTGAGTGTATTTCTTTTTCTCTTTCTCTTTATTATTTTTTGATGTTGTTATTTACAAGAGTTTGTTTTTCAGCTGAACTATTTACAGATAGAAATTGGAAAAAACTCGGAAACCTGACGTGTAACAAATATTTTTTCCAGCTGTATTAATTGAAAAAATATTGTATAAAGTGAGGAATTATTGTAAAAGTCTAGGAAATCTTAAAGCAACTGGTCAATTGTTAGGTTTATCCATTTCCTTTTGGTGGTGAAATGATTTGTCTTGATACATATCTGATGGTCTATTCTTTCTACTTGTTTCATTGTACATGTGTGAAAATATCGTATGGGGAAGATGGCTAAATACACATAATTTTATAATTTTTTTAAATATTTTATTATATATAATTTAATATAAATAATTTCATTTAAATTTGTGGAGTTTAGCTAGTATAACGGGTGAGTTATTAAGGGATCAGAATCCATAACGTTTTTTTTCCAAGTTTTGTTCATAAGCTTTGTAGCTCGATTCTTTACAGTGGGTTCTAGGGTTCCTATTTTGTTGCTTTTCGTCTTTATCCGTGCTGATGTTTGTGGTAACCGTAATAGGTGTACTCGTGATCTGCAGATTGCCAATTTAGGTGGTTTCCTGTAAGCACTGGTGAAAATTTCGACCTGGCACTAATGAGATTTGATTCTGGCAAGTATTTCGCATTTCAACATTTCTCAGGGCCGTATTTTCTGTTTTTGGCATACGTGCAAGTCTTATCTGTGTCGTGCCAAAAAATAGGTGTAGTATAAACCAGGAGCTGGGGGAAACCTTGCTGGAACGAAGACCCTTGGTAGAAGAAGCAATGGTTGGGTCAAAATTAGCTTGCCTCGCAAGCGTTTCCATTAGGTTTTGGTGCGATTTTGGCCGCTCGAAAACTGGGGCGAGAGCAAAAAAAAATGCGGCCGAAAAATGAAATCTCGCAAAAACTCAAAGGAAACGCTTGCAATGCACGCCGGGTTAAAGTCTTTCTTGCAGCAAATGATTGCTTCAAAAACTTCGCCAAGTCATGCACACTGCCTTTATAAAATGTAGTGTTTGAAAACGTAACGTTTTTTCTGAGCGACGGCAACGAACCGACAAAATGTTTTTATATCTAATTTTTGTTGTCGATTTCCCAGTTCGTTGCTGTTGCGTAAATATACCTTTAATTTTCCAACGCTGCACTTTGAAAAATCTGCATTGCGTTTATTCTAGCCTGTGGCTTTCCTGCTTGATTGACTTGTATTTTTTAAGATTTTAGTTACCCTGCATAAGATGGTCGGCTTCGCTGGTTAGTTTCCGAAGTACGTAAGATTTCTTAACAAACGTAACATTTTGACCTTTCCTCTCCGTCTATGCCTCTATGTTGCGCCCTTGTGTCGTATAAATTATATTATCTGACTTGCTGATAACAACATAACAACACTCTCGTTCAGTTGAGGTTTTATGAATTGAAGCAACTGTTTTACAGGCCGTCAGACTCTGTTCATATCAAAGCTTTGGTTTCTTTTTCCAATTTAAAATAATTTCGATTTTCGCGTTTAAGTTCACGTATAACGCCCGAGTTGAAAGTATAAAAGCTGAATACTCGGGACTTATTTTTCGGGGCGTGTTATTTCGTGTTTCTTTTACTGTGGGAACTATATTCTTTAAGAACTGAGGTCAAGTTTCAAAACCCGCAAACTTTCGTGTTTCACAGTAAACGGAAAAAGCCCTTTGGCAATATATACTGCTCCTCGGAGCCTGAGTGGATAAAGAGCACGTGTCAATAGGGGCCGCCTTGAAAACAATGAGTTATAACATTCGTATATCCCACGTATATCTTGAGTATCGTGCTTCGATCGTGCTGTGCTTAAAGGGAGAACGCGATAACCGTTGTGTTAGCCTATCAATATAGGCTTCGTTCAAAATACTTTTAAGGAGGTGGCTGCAAAAAATAATTTAAAAAAAGAATTGTAAAGTTGCTTTTGTTGAAATAGGTTCTGGTGTATAGATAAGATTTAACTATATCAATTACGTAGCCGTGCTTGAATTTCAGCGTGCATTGTTGAAGTGACGACACCGAGTACTTAGTGGAGCGTACATCTCCTCAGGCCTTCCTACTGATGAGTTTAGATCTGTTTTAAGAAACCTTGCCATCACCTTGGCCTTGGTCCTTGTGTCAGTCTGTTATAAGCTTGTCAGTATATAAATACAACGAATAATAGAGTCGTCTTATGGTAATTATTCTCGGTCAGTACAAACCAAGAGGGCTGTTTCCGTTTTAATTTGTAGAACAGTCTTGAAGTTTTCCTTCCATCGGCAGGGCTTTGTAATCGCATTTCCGTTCAAACATCGTTGTTGCAGTTCTTTTCGTGTTACGCTACATCAAGTACCTCTCGAAATTATTGACTTCATTTGGGATAGTTATGAAGCAAACGACCTTCGCCTAAGACCAAATTTTCTCATCTAGCTTTTGGCACGACAATCTTTTTTCTCGTCTCTAAGTTTTTACTTGTTTCTTATATCAACTTAATAGCCTGTTGTCTATTAATTAAACTTGTAAATCTATAGCTTATCCGTAACTTTAGTTGCACGCTTGCTTTTTGTAACATCTAAGTTTTTGTATAAAGTTTTCAGTTTACTAGTTTCCTTTGAACACTTTTTGACCAGTTTCAGTTACTACTTCTGGAGTCGACCAAGCGCCCTAAAAATGTACGTAGTGTGAAGTTGTTAGATATGTAAACAAAGTTTGAAGTGCGAAAATAAATGTTCGGTTGTTGTTGTTGTCAAGGCAGACGTTATCGGTATTCATGATTGGAACTTCGACTGCTGGCAGTTTTCGTAGGTCGAGTTTTCTCTTGTTTCTTGACATGTTTAATAAATGATAGTTTGGTTTTTTTTTTAATTTGCCTTTGACTGAAGTACAGCTGCTGTTGTTTTCTGCAAATCCATTAAATCCCGAGAGTCCGGATTCGGATTAAGGCTATTGAATCGTCGTAGGGAATTCAATGAATTCATAAACCATTTTTTAATTTTACCAATGAAACGAAATATTCCTGTTTGGACTATTCCGGCTGAATCCAAACTAGGTTTTTCCCAAAGAAAATGGACCCTAAGGGTGTGCGCTTCCGTCAATACTCTATTTTTATCAGTGATACCCAGTTAATTAAGCACGATAAAGGTCTGTTTATTTGATAATTTTGAAAAATAACAATAATAACAATGATAATAATTAAGAAATGTGTTCCCGCTGTGCAAGCATCGAACTTAAAGCTACAAAATATATCAAGTTTGCATGTGTTGGAATGTAAAATTACGAAAACCATTAAACTGATTAAAAGGACTAAATCGGCTGAAAATCGAGTCGTGATGGCCAAAACGTATTTTTTCAGTTGAGCCGTATATCGTGTTTATAACACTCTACAGTAGTGTATCAGCTCCCTTCCTCTTCCTGATCTATTGTTCAAACACAGTCAGCCGTTTACATTTTGCTGAAGCAATTATCTCTTGCGTCCTTAACTGCGTTTGATCAATATCTTAATTTATCAACACTATATAATATACAAAACAGTGAAAGGCTTTTTACACTACATTTTTATACTACTTTTTTATACTAAGATACCACAGTCCTCGTTCTTCTTACTTTACTCAACGTCTTAGAAAAAACAACATAATCAGAGAGACGAAAAAGTATTTTGTTTCTTTAAGTAAAAGCGCGGCTTTTTGAGGTAGGATTCTCAATTGAGTATTCTGCTTGAAATACCCTCTATTTAGCCGCATTGGAATCAGGGCAGTTTTACCTTCAAAAGTTCGTGTATTAACTGGCTGTTATGGCCGGTAAAACACTGAAAATATTTTGTATATAGGTAATCAGCAAAACTCGCATTTATAATCCCAATTTTCAGCCGAACAACAATGCCAAACTCGAAGCTATAAATGGTGTTTATATCAGTCACCTCTTAGGGCAATAACATATATATAATAAATTGTTATTTAGATAGCTTGTGATGTTCAAATCACAATATCACATCAAAGGCAGCTGAAACGTAACCTGACACGACTGCTCTTTATAGCGAACAGTTTTAAAAACATGGACCAAAGGTTTTAAAAAAATGGTTTGAACTTAATGATCTGCGCATGCGCTGAACATATCAAAGTACTAAAGAGACTTTGGTTTAACTGATGGCAGGAATCAGAAGTCGAAGAGTTATAATGTTCAAACACACAGCAGTCATAAAATTTCTTAATTTTTAGGCTTTTTGATCTTCGTCTTTTTACAACACAAAATCTTACTGGAGAACTGAAAGCCTGATCAAAACCGTCAGCTACTCAATGTTGCTTCAATAAACTGAAACTCAAACCATGAAACTGGATTGTAGTATGTAGTAATTTTGAGATAGCCCTCTCAAGTTCGAACAGTTGGGAGTGGAGACAGCTGGACACGCTTATCTGTATATCGCTTGAGGAACAGGAAAAGGACATTATAAGGCTTATACATACTAACTTTGTAGTTACACAGAAGTACTCCGGGCTCTTTTGTCACTGAACATTGATTATTTTAGCGGCTAAAATTATGTGAACCTTGTTTTCGTGAGCGAACACTTTTTCCCAAGTGATTGACATAATCACAGTTATTTTTATCCCATTTCTTTAGTACAGTAACCTGACATATTTTATGCCCGATTCTGGTAAAAAAAAAAGCTTTCTGGTAAAAGAAAGCTTACTATGATATATATTTCCAAATTGAGGAAAAATTAGAATGTTTTCCCTGATTCGATCGAGCCAATTTTATCTATCCACTAATTCAGCTGAAAATTGTCAGTTAAAGTATCGTAACGTATCCGCACTGCATGCTTAAAAAGGAAGCGTCAAAACCAAAGTCTAGATATTTCCCCTATCGAGTGCCGCCTATAATTGCCTCTTAATGCACAATTAACCTAACAGAAGACGCCCTCTGACATACGTCAGTCGGCACGGAAGAGGTGTATAACTGTGTTGTATAAAGAGCAAGGTTTATTACCCTTCAACAGATCGTGAATGCGACAAAGCCTCGTGTTTGCAGCTAGCTTGTCTTCTTTGCAAAAGTTTAAGTTCATGTCAGCGACTATTCACACAACAACAGCAGCTTTCTCTTGAGTAAGGTAAGTTGACAATCAGCTTGAAGGATAATGACTTCAATGCTATCTGATAAACTAAACCTTTCACAAAAACAACTATCATTAGATATTTAAGCTCGTTTGACCAATAACCTTCTAAAAGAATATTCAACCATACTGGATAGATAAGGCACAGTTTTTAACTTTAATGGAAATTCATGCAAGAAGTTACTCGAGCCTATAGGTTGTACTCGTTTTTGCCGAGAGAATATAGGTAGTTTAAGATACGAGCCATCGCCGTGGCCGGCTTGATCGCAAAAGACAAGCAAGAAGTGTGTTTTTTGTAAGCTGTTGTCGATGCACGCTGCCCGGCCTTTGAATTTTGAACTCCCTTATGAATCGGTGCGTTCGCTCTGGGCGTTTTTCAGAACTAAGGTTGAGATTTAGGAACACTTTTAAAGATTAACCTTCACTATATTTTTACATAAGGGTTTTATAAATTTCTTAATACAATACATCAAACTTCGCGAATGATTAACCAAACAAGTTGTATCAAGAAATACTATCATGTTGATAAATTTTTACAACCTTAGTTGTAATAGTTAACTTAGTTGCAATATATAGAGTTAACCGGAACCTGGTCATTTGAGATTATATATATCTGGAACTTAGTTCACTTCCTGGTAACATTTATTTGAAGACTTTCGAAAACCTTGAAGAATTTTATTTAAATCCTTTTTACTTTTGACGCGGAAGTAGATGGTACCAGAGACCATTTGGCGCGCAAAAAATCTACCTTTACGTCTTGTACTGAATAGCTTTATTGTTCTATTTTCATTACACTATAGTAGAGATTAAAATAATATACTTGATACCGTTAATCCTACATAAAAGACAACATATCGTTTCGTTGGTACATGTATTGTGAAAATATTCAACTTTTGTAAGCTAGTGACATCAAATACCTCTGCCAAATCATGTATTTTAAAGATAATATGTTCCTAGCTGTTTTAAGTTCTCTGAAAAGATTCAAACTTTGATCCTTTCCAAATTTTACTTTCGTTTTTGGGGAGTTTTGCCTGAATTCAACTTTATCCAACTTTACCTTAAGCTTAGTTTGCCATGTTCATACTACAATTATATTCTCAACCGGAAGTAACTTTGAAAGCATCGCTTTTCCTTGTATGTGCTTTCGGCGGAAGAGTAAATGGTACGATCTTTAATTTGGCACACACAAAAACTACAATTATACTTTTTAATAGTTATTGTTTTTCTTGTGCTATATAAGAGATTAAAAATGTGTTATTGCACCTTTGTTTCAGTTAGATCATTTATTCTAAAAAGAACACTTTTCTGTTTCAAGTTCCCTGACAAGATTTAAACATTAATCCTCGCTAAATTCTATAATTTCATTTTTGAGAAGTTTTGCCTGAACTCAACTTTATCCAAAAATAAGTTTCTCCTAATTTTTGCAAGACAAAAGCTGAGTTAGCATACTCATATTACAGATATACTCAATGTAAATTCATTTTAAAAAACACCTTACATATACACTTGACAACCGTTGGTCTCTTAATAAAACTGTTGGTGCAAAAATCGACTTGAAAACCATTTATAGTTTATTTTTCAATCTTTTTATATAAATTTCCATAAAGTTAAGCTCAACAAATCCCAGTTGCAGTAGGTTTTTCCGCAAGTATTCGTCATGCAGAACATTTGCTTTTAACCCTTTTTCTTTTTAAACATATTACATTGCTTGTCTGGCGATACCAAAATTCTCAAATTCAAGCGAAAAGGTACTGAAGCAGGAAAAGTTTTTTCCTGACGTGACAAACAAACTTTTGTCCTATAGCTCTCTCAAAATCAGATGAAAGTCAAATTTCGGGAACTATTAAGATACTCTATATCGTAAATAAACAATTTCAAAGTTTCGAAACTGTTTTTGCCCTTGTTTTTTTTGGTTTTACGACTGCAAGCCAGCAATATCAATGAGGGTGAGTGAATACTAATGTTGTCCTAAGTTTCTTTAATGTTCTGTCATTTTAGATACTGACAAAGACAACATGTTGCCATTACTGCTGCTCTTGCTCGTCGAGGGAGGAACAGCCCAGTGTCCCGTTGGGAACTACGGCTGTGTTGATTACAGCGCTGCAGGCCAGTTCCAGTTTATAACTTGTGTGACAAATGACTACCTGCAACTGAAATCTAACTTCCAATTAACGCTGCATAAATTCAACGAGCTGCTATAAACCATGTATGTTGGAAGTTTACAAAACGCTAAAAGGAAACGTCATTGCGCCCTGCCAGTGCGACCCTAAAAACGTTCCAGATTATCCAAGTCAGCTACCTCGCAAGTGCTACAGTCCCTCGGGTACTGAGTGTGGTTGGTACCGTAGCTGTCTGGTCAAGACGTACCCGTCCTGTGATGCAACGACAAATGCATACTCACTTGTCTTAGGTGAGAGGTTTTGTACCCTGTTCAGTAATTACAACAGCTTTTTAACTCCTAACAGCAGCAAATGGTTTAACTCTGTGAGAAAATGCCTGATGATTTCCATGGTACCTTTGCTTCGTATTTGGAACAAGCCAACTTGCCAGCAGATTCGAGAGAAAGCTTTTGCCGCTCAAAACTCTTGTTACTTTAATCCACAACGTGGAGTACCATCAGTCTGTAATCTGAACTGTACTGAGTTCCTAAGGATTTTTTGGATCATCCGGGGATCTTTTTCTCAACTGGACACAGCAGGAGAGACGCTAAGACGCCTGTGGAATGCTGGATCGTCTTGCACGTGTTCTATGAACCTAACGAAACATGAACCGCAGCTGATCGCGGTGGCAAGACTAAGAGTGAAGAAGTTTTCTACTCGTCCAAGACGCTCACTGGGTTCAATACCGGAGTCAGATTTGCAACAAAAGTTCGCAGCAGGTGTCAGCTTAGCGCTTGCTCGATCTCTGAAGTGGAACTACCAAGTAATGGATTGGTTTAGCTTCTATGATAACAAAACCACTTCACCTTCTGAAGACACCTCAACCATGAACCTAATATTAGCCGACACGAACGCGTTGGGGGTTCGACGCTCCTTTGATAAAGTTAACCTGAATCAAACGCTTAATAAACTTGCTGATGCAATTACATCTGGAAGTGTCTCACTGAGGGTCGAGGGTATGTATGTGTGGGTGAAGTCACTTGAGCTTTGTCACGACACAACTTGCAAAAGGTACAATACTGTTGCTGAGTCCAACACGCCTCCTAGAGCCTGGCCAACAGAGGCCCCTACTCGGTCACCGCCTCGGTGTAATTCGCATTTCGGACCAGCAGGGCAAACCCATTGTATTGAGCTTGGACACCGTTACACACCAGGCCAGTATCAGTGGGCAACCTGTCTAACCAACACTTATATTCAGCAGAAAAGTAGCCACAAACATGTATGCTCTAATAGAAATGCCGAGTTTTGTTGGTACCAGTGCATGATTGAGGTCCATCATAAAGAAAGTGGTAGCATCTCACGTGACTGTTCGTGTAATCCAAGGGATAATTCACCTGTTGTGGTACCTGGTGTTGTTCTACCAAGTTCTTGCCTTAGTCCTTCAGGAGAGGACTGTAGTTGGTACCTCAAGTGCCTGCAAAGAAAATACCCTACTTGTCTCAAAACAACTAACGCATACGTACTCGACTATGCTGAGAAGTTCTGCAACCTATTCCGTTCAAGTGACAGCCAGTTGAGTCCTGAAGGACAAAAATGGATAAATGCCACGCGAAAATGCCTCCAAGTTTCACTGGCACCTTTACTACGGGCGTGGAGCAACCCAACATGTCAGGAGATTCGAAAAAGTGCCTTTGACTCTCACAAGCCGTGCTATCTTAGCCCAGACCTCGATACGCCGTCCGTCTGCGACCTAAGCTGCACTGATTACCTCAAAGTCTTCTGGCCCATTAAAAGATCCTACGTACAGTTGGACACTGTGGGAGAAACGTTGAAAGGACTGTAGAAAATTGGCGCGACCTGCACATGTGCTTCAAACCAATCTGAACCACAGTTGATTAGAATGACAAGAGTGACCGTGAAGAAGTTCCTTACACGTCCTAAGCGGTCAGCAAACTCCGTTCCTCATTCAGACCTCCAGCAGAGGTTCGCTGCTGGAACCAGCTCTGCTATCGCAAGATTTCTTCGCTGGCAAGAAATTGCCATGGACTCGTTTGGATTTTACGAGGACACAACACCATCTAACTCGTCTGTTTCCACCTTTAAACTAATCTTAGTCGACACAAAACTGCTTGGAATTCATCGCTGGTGGCAGGATCAGGTTAATTTCAACGACACAATTGAAAAGCTGGTCTCGGCAATCAAAGAAGGAACATTGCCCTTAAGGGTCAACGGAGCGTTCGTGTGGGTGAAGTCTCTCGAACTTTGTCGCGACATTTCTTGTAACAGCACGGAAACCATTGCTGTGTCTAATACGCCTCCTGTTTGGCCCACAGAGCCACTGACCACAACCAACGTTAACGCACCCAAAATTCCGACTACCAGCGCTGGAGCTAGTCTGCATCATAGCCTCGCCTTAGTGTTGGGTCTTCTAATGTTCATATCAAAGGCAATGTAAAAACGACACTGTATATTTGTGTGATTTTTTGTTGTGAGAAGCGACTCAAGTACATTTGAGTATAGTTTCTGAAAGAGACACCAACACCAGGCTTGTTGCATTATCTATGATAAGCGTTCAGTATATATAGGTATAATAATTAGCCTGATAATAATTGGTATAACTAATTATTGATACTTATAATTTGCCTGGCTTGTTTAACCCTTATGGTTATTCCACTAAGGAACTTCCTTTGTCTTATAAATATAAATTATTCTAATCACGTAGAACTACCAAATTAAGGGTGAAATATATTATAAAGCAGAGTAACGACATATTTGAGATTTGAGAAACAATTTAAACTTCATTCGTAAACATAGCGTTGTTTGCCACACCAGTAATACTTTTTTTTATATAACTTACAAAACTTTACTCGCACTCAGTTTTACTCTTTTGTACTTAATACTGAATATGATCTGCATCACTCTAATAAGTTCTTTAAACTGTGCAGTGGACTCGTTTGTGCAGTCATTTCGTTGGACCGCAGACTTTTGCAGAATTTCGAGATGTTTTGCAACAACACCCGTTAATAACAGCAATCTTTATATTGTTCTCTAAAGGTAAAATGTAACCTAAAAGGAATAAAGTATATCAAGTTTACACTTTAATAGGGTTTCTTTCTCGTGTTAGCTATTCGTGCGTTCGTCTCAGACTTGTAGAAACAGCACGCGGAAATTTAGCCTATATATGTAATTTTCTTATGAAGTTTGCTTGAGAATGGAGAAACTTAAAATAGCTACGGCGGTATACTCTAAATCGTACGTTTTAGTCTTTACTATAGGAAACCCCTATGTTACAGATCTGGTGAAACCCAACCTGGTGAGATTTCGGCCAAACTGGACACCCTCGGGGGAGGGGGGGCGGGGGGGCGGGGAATTCCCTTGAAAGTGGGTAGGGTTGCTCGACGGACCTTTTAGAGTCTCCGGCTGATTGGAACCCTCCCCTGGATACACTCCGGAAACTATAGGGAAAGCCGGTTAAGGTCAAACCTCAAGGCAAGTTCTCATCCCTCGCCCGCACTCACAGACTGCGGAGCATATTTTGAGTGGCTGGCTAAGCTTGCCCATAACACAAGCCCTGAAAATTTTAAGATTTAGAACTTAAGAGGTCGTCGGAAATGCGTTTCAGTTCAAACAAATATTGGTCAAATTTTTTGATCATCGTCAAGTTTTGTTAGATTTTATCAGGCCTCTCTCCTAAATCCGCGCCTGTTGACTATTTTAGTTTTTCTACAGTTGGTACGTTTTTAGCTCTGCAAATAACTCAGTGGTTTAGTCTATTTTGCTTTTGATTAGTTTGGTTTGTTTGTCGTCAGGAGCCGGCTTCATAAAAACATACTTTGCTTTCGAAGAAAATAACGTTAGTTGAATTGATGTCTGTTATAAAAGATAATGGTTTAAAGTAGCGGATAACTCTTGTCAGGAAATTTGTTTTAACGGGTCAAGAAAGTCTTAAAATTTCGTTGTGCACTAAAATGGGCGTGTGAGAAAGGTTTTTAAAGTTGTAATTCAGGTACCGGTGATTGAATTCCCAGAAGTGAACTCCGTTTTACAACGAAACATTTGACGGACTTGAACAGTTGCTTCATTGATGATATATATCATAAAATTCCGACAATAAGCCCCTAAGAATTGACATTCATAGTGTCTTGGTTAATGTTTCTCCTTGCTACGTTGCGGGTTCTGTTGGTGTTCAAGTATCGTGACTGGTGTGTGGGCTACCTGTGGTTGGACCGGGTTGCAAATGCTCGGATGGAGCCATAAATAAAACAAAATGTCTAAATCAGGTTCTGAAGTTAGTTTGGCACAGAATTTACGAAAGGTGTGGGTATTTTTTCCGAAAGAATTTGAAAAAAATAGGCCCGCAGTGCGTGCATGTAGCTACTGTGTTCATGCTTCACTATGTGCCAGAGTTCAAATAATTCTCTATCGAACGTGACAGATGCAGATTTATCCGACGTTGCGAAACGTTCCTCTGTCGATATTTTTACGGAAAGGGA
>JAOBAT010066650.1:0-23209 GCA_026413305.1 Hydrozoanthus tunicans
GTGGAAAGAGATTATGTCCCGAGGGTGGAGCTACTCACAATGGAGCTAAACTCGTGATCAGCAGCGCATGCTCAGTACACGACTCTAGATTTGTGAGGACACAAGGTTTGTTTATGCATTGGAATGGTTTCTTTATCTTCTTAACTCCTCATAAACGTTTACTTATTAGAGAAAGGGATTTTGGAAGGGACATGCTCCATAACAGTTCTTAAATACCGGAAACAATTATAGCATACATTTTTTTTACTCTCTTTTACAATTTATGTCTTTATGAACTAAAAATGCTATTTCTGATATGTTATTTTTTTTTTATTGCAGACTTAACTCTTTGTTAAAATCAAAACACAGTTCTTTTTTTTTCTAAAAGAAAGTTCGAACTGCTTCGTATGCAAATATACGTTTGTAAAGCGGAAGAACTCCTGAGTCTTCTTTCTTAATGGCGGTTGGAAATAATGACCAAATATCGAGGATGACATTTTTTTGTTGTTCTGATTATTTTGGAAAATACTTCCCTTAACATTGTGCTTGTTCTCCTACCAGTAACAACTCAGTGAAATTGTCCAACTGTCTCACGATGTGTGACCGCGACGTTAGTTACGACTGCTTACTACAGACCTTAAGCATGAGACGTCGGTGTTGCCACGGAGGCCAACCGGAAATCAATTATCAGTAGTTGACGCGTACTTGCACACGTCATGCGGTCATGGGGTCATGCGATCTTCACGGAGGTGAAAAGTGTCCTGGTAGCCTCCGTGACGATCACCACGACAGCATGACGTGTGCAAGTACGCGTCAACTACTGATATTTGATTTCCGGTTGGCCTCCGTGGTAACACCGACGTCCGCGTGCTTAAGGTCTCTAGTACTGCTAGTCTTATCCAGCCTAAGAAGACTAAGTAAGCATCGCCTGACGACAAACACTGAGCAGTCGAAACATTGCGCTCCTTAGCTTAAAGACTCACATCATATTTTTTTCAATTTAAAGTCTAGACACTTAAAAGGCCATAACGTTTCTTAAACCTCCGTAATTTCAATATATATACAGCAAATAACACTTTATTTTTTTTTTTACTTTCCTAAGCAAAATCGCTAAAACAAAGAAAAAGTGGGCTGTGTATTCACTCAGAAGGTGGATGGCCAGGAACTGACAAAGGTTTAGTTGTCTATGCAGGATGCGACGCAGCAAATGTAGAAATTTGGTTCATGAAGCAAGGTGAGAGCTAGAGAAAGTTTGTTTATTATTCAAAGCTTTTTTGGGGGAGAACATAACTATCATACTGGAGTTTATTAAACAGAATTTACATGAATATTTGAAGAAATAGCTATATAAATCAGACTTTTTACTAACTTCTTAATAACAAAGTTCAGGAGTTAGATAAGTGTTAGGCGCTAACATGAAAGCGTTTTGACGACTATCTTTCCCGAAATGTATAGACGATAGAATGTTGCTGTGCATGCAACATTTAAAGTTCCCACAAGACTCAACGCTAAAATCCTCGATTACATGGATTAAACTGCAAAAAATGGAAATTCAATTTTGCTATTGTAAAGAATTAAAAAGTTTAAGAGTTGACTTTATTAACTTAATAACGATTGATTATCATAAGCTCAACTTTTTCATGTAGATTACAAAATGTAAAGTAACTGATTCTCATATTCAATAAAACGTTTAGGCCGTTGTTCGTCAGTAGTCGTTTATTATTTTATTGATTTAATTTGAACATCGGTAATCTTAGCCCGCTTTTTTATCCATTTGGATATTAAAATTGGCTCAATTAATGGGGTACGTAGCAGTTTTGCTTCAAGGTTCGTGAGAGATTTCAAGTTAGGTTGAAATGATAGCTGTGACTAGAGAGATGGAATCGAGCATAAACAATGCCCACACGAACTGCCGTAAGCCAAGTTTTACCCACTATTTTGTCTTTGTTGCCAGTGGAAGTTTGTTTTACGGAACTTTTTTCTTCTCAATAAGGCTTAGATCTTAATTTACCCTTTCAATTGATTAAGTCTACATTCAGAGGCGCATTGCGCATGTTTGTAGTACATGCAACACTTTGCATTCAATTTTTGTAACATCCCATATTGATTTCCTGTTAGATTCACTGGACCCTTTCTCTGTTAATTGGCTAAAAATGCTAGATCATTAAGTACTGACAACAAAGAATTGTTGGTTGTAGATAAGAAAGTACGTTATAGGTTATGGTGTAGGCAGATTTCAACTGACGTAATGTTTGCGAACGTTCTTTTCAATCCCAAACATCCTCGCGAGCATGAAACAAAGGCACTCTTGTCTCAAACCACCAGCCAAGTACCAGTTGACTCATTAATAACAATAATCCTTTTATCAGGGCGAGAAATCATGGCAATATATTATTTTTCCATTCAGTGTTAGGAAACAGGTTAAGTAAGTAATGAGTTAAAAGTAGAATTGAAATGCCTCTTACATACTCATATGGCTTAAATGTTCGTCGAGGCTTTGTACACTAGCTTGAACTTAAACAAGCTCACATCCAGCACTTTACTAAAGTAGTAATCTCAAACAACGTGACCAAAGGATCTTGCATATTATTGTTAGAAATGTTTTTATTAATTAGAAGTGTTGTCAGCATTAAACAATGCTTTCGACGCCGACTTTTATTCACAACGGAAGGAGCTTAACTTTGGATTTATTTATATACTATTTCATTTTAGTAAGTTACCTTTTCTGTGAGACTAAAACATGCCTTGTAAATATGTCTTTATAGACTGTGTTGTTCCACTTGGCCTTCAGTCTGGTAAAATAGCCGACGGTCAGATGTCTGCCTCCTCATCAAGATCAAATGATATACCTAAATACGGACGACTTAAGAACTCTAATTCCTGGTGTGCTGCTACAAACAAGAAAACAGAATACCTACAAATTGATCTAAATCAGGTCCGGTTTACCTAAAAATCTGTCTTTATTACTTCAATAGATCTTGACTAAATACCGTAAAATACTCAAACTAACTTTTTCAGCAAATGTTGAAACAAAAAAAATGAGAAATTGGTTTAGGCTAGACATATTTTTTTTCAATTTTTACAGTTTTTGCTGTATATAACAAAAACAGGCAAGGAATGTTATACAAAGCTTCGAATATAGTGATGTTATAAAGATCTTGATAAAAAATGCAGTAAACAACTATCCCCCGAAGTGAAAGTGACAAGTGAGTAATTCGGTGGAGCTGAATTTACTTGGCTTTCAGCGACACTGAGGTAAAAAATTATATGTTAGCATGTACCCAACCAGCAAATCAGCAAGAAAAAGATTTTTTTTTAACAAACGATTTAAAAATGTTAAACATTTTCGTGCAAGCCTAGCTCTCGTGCGTATATATATTGAAAGAGGTGCGAGACTAAGGCAATAGCGAGGTCATCATGTTGTTAAACCATCCTGTAGCCAATGTGTTCAATGTGCGCACGGAAATTATTTGCTGGTTGGGTAAATGTTAATGGTGGATCGTAACTAGTAGTAACCTTTATACGATTGCGTTCGACGAAGGAGAACGCATACTTACCTTGCCCTTGCTTGAGGCCTCAGGCTCAGGCCTGACTATATTTTGGGAGCGGTTTTGGAGGTACGTACTGTGAATGTCGTGGTAAAAAACATGCGCATAAATACAAACATTAAATTGAATGAAGAAGAACATCTAACCTCCCCTAATTTCTAGTTATTGCTAGTATTTCGTGTAAACGCCTCCGTTTGTTCTCTCCAAAGCCTATGACAGTCGCAGCCGTACAAACCCAAGGAAACGGAAAACGGTTGGAATGGGTAACCGGATTTAATCTACACCACAGTTTGGATGGTCAACGGTTTACTGGCTTAATGGATGGTGGAACACCTGGAATGTTAAATGTATGTTAAACCACGCCTTGCGAAATATCATAAGAAAGAGCATATGACAAGCTTATGGTACTACCGTTGTATAACGTGCGATAATTTTCGTAATGGTTGCTTATTCTTAGTACACTAAACATTAACGCAACGAAAGCCATTATGTCATATGACTGATACCACATCAAATGTTTTTATAATTCATACTGGCGATTCCATCTTAAGGATTTTTTTTAGATTTAATTTGTAGAGACTTTTTAGCTTCAGCGTAAATGATGTCTATCCAAACCACACGAGAAATCGTCGGTGTCGAATTGATGCAATTTTTCGGACAGTGCTGGCAAGGACTTTTGTTGTGGCTTTTTCTAAAACAAATTTTTTTTCTTCTCTTATTTCTCAGAGTTTATGTTTTTATTTTCAAGGATATTTTGTTAGGGTTTTGAAATTTCTGTTTTCTTAGTTTGAAAATTATCTTTAAAAGGTGAGGTTCGGGTTATTACTAGAAACTATCAAGTTGCCTGGTAAACAGAAAAAAAAATTGTATAACTATTTTATAGTTAGTACATATGGTCTCATTGATTGTTGTCTACATACATCTTTATTCTAGTCCATGTGCTACGAAGGTGCATGTAGCGAGACACGAGACACCCAGTGCAGAATTTTGTGGGGAACAGGTATGCCTTTTATTTATTGTATTCATTGTTTACAAATACTGCTGGTTTGCTATTATTTTCCTTTTCTTATAACAACCGCTTGAAGCTTAATCTCATTTTCCCAATAATTAAATTAAGGGTTAAACCTTACTTGTCACTCGTCTAGAAACGACTTGAGAATTTAAAAGACATTAGGATAGATTCTCCTTTTTTCTCTTTCATTTCATCCATTTTTTGTTATAAAGAAACAATGTTTCACGGCCATTTTGCTACGAAGTATGGTGTATTTCAACGCCAGCTATTGTCTTCAATGCATTGCCTGATGCTATTACCTCTTTGGCCGTCCATTTGCTTAAAAT
This sequence comes from Hydrozoanthus tunicans, assembly GCA_026413305.1. Classification (NCBI taxonomy): domain Eukaryota; kingdom Metazoa; phylum Cnidaria; class Anthozoa; order Zoantharia; family Hydrozoanthidae; genus Hydrozoanthus; species Hydrozoanthus tunicans. The sequence continues at coordinate 4,866 of JAOBAT010066650.1, forward strand.
CCCAGCTTATATACTTAAGACCAAAATAAGGTAGAGTAATTTTTCATATTGCAAGGTCAACTATTTAGCTGAAATACAAAAGAACAACTAAAAAGTTATCTATTGGAACTGTCTCTGGAAATGTCACGTTGGCGACATTACAAAACAAACAAGGAAGAAGACTTCCTCCAATTATACATAGTTTGACAACAATTTTTCCCATCATAGTTGCATCAAATAAAGTAGGCTAATCTGTAAGGAGTAACATAACGTAAAATAACATTTTATTTCACAATCATTTTATACTTGTAAGTATGGTTTTAGAAACTACAGAAGACTGATTACAAATGACTATTATCGTTTTTCTTTTTGTAATTAGTGTATTTTTGAATGCCTAAACTGAGAGTAAGATGAGGTCTTAGTCTATTGATAAACTATCACAACTTTCCAAAGGTTTCGTGTATCATGATATTCTAATTTTTTCTTATTTACCAAAGACTCCAAAAACGGCGCCATCGGCTGCTACAACAAGTTAAACACAGAAAGCACCGGTTATGGAACCTGCAACCCTGCGACGACAAAACCTTGTGCTCTAGAGTAAGAAGAACGACATCTAATAATGTTATTACTGTTCCCCAAACCAGTTCTATGCAAACCTTCTCGAAAGCCATTATTTCTTCATTTTTCTCTAAGAAGTGGTAATGCAACCTCTCATCCTCCGAGAGAAAGATCCTGGTTGAGTCAATCTGATCGTGTAACTGATGACAATATTCTTGACTAAATGACGGGTCTGCTAAATAAGCTGTTTTGTCATACAAATCTTTCTAACATCCAAAGTGAGGCCGGGATCGAAGCAGTGCCATGGCGGTTCCGTTATTGACAAGTTAACGTTTTGCGATCGAGAACAGCAACTATTGGAATACTGTTTTAAAACCAAAAAAATTTCGCTGTCTTGAAGCTATTTATAACGGCAAAGATGTTGTCGGTGTGTTGCCGACAGGCTATCCATTATTTTTCAACTTCTGCCGCTGATTTTTTCGCACAAACGCAACTCTTGTTCGGTTTTTCCCTCTTCTCGACTCCTGATCCAGGCTCAGTAAGAAGAAAAAAGAACCTTAAGCACCCCTCTCTCGTTAAATGTTTTTGTTACCACCTAGAATGTGTATGCAACAAGACCAGACCCAACCAAGGTCTTTCTCTCAGGAGAGGGAAGAATCAGCATGGGTACGAGGTTTGTGGTACCGCATTTTCAGTTCCCTATTAAAAGTGATTGCTGCCAAATGCTGCTTAAGATCATCAGAGGTGAAGAATAAGTATATCAAAATCGTCAAGTAAAATCTTGAAGGAGTCCCTATGATATGAAATGGAACGTATGGATTATTCACTTCCAATACTCTTTAACAGGGATGTATCCTGTGGCCAGCTGCAATGCAGTTCAACAGCAAATAAGCCCGTTGTGAATTTTGGGTATGGATACACTAAAATGTCTTTGAATGATGGAACACAATGCAGGTGGGTGTGAAAATCTTTTTATTGACATAAAATGAAGTTTTTTCTTTTAAGGTACAATTTTTCCAGACAAAAAAAAGCAATGCCCCTCAGGTTAAAACTTTGAATAACAAATTTAATCGAGTCCCAGACGGAAACCGAACTCCCGATCTTCTGTTGGACAGCTAATTACACCTTCAGTTACGAATTAACCGAATTACAGAAATTCATATGGGTAGAGGTGAATCAACGTGATACAGGTTAGAGTTGGTGTGTACCAGCTGGACATAAACAATCATTTTGGAAGTCAATCGCAAAGCATATCTAGAGGAAGAGGGAGTATCACTGTTCTTAATACATGATCAATATACTGCTCCGTTTGTTTTAGTGCAGCAAAACTGAACGTAGTTGATTCTCTCGGACAAGGTATGGTTGCCTCCGGGACCAAGTGTGGAGACGGAAAGGTTTGTTTACGTGGTTTTGACCTGGTATTATTTTGTGCTAGTTTCACTGGTGTCAGAACCGAAAAAAAGAAGCTTTGAAACAAGTGATAATTTTTTGTTCAATTTTAATCGTTGAACTTTTCAATCAATACATTGAGTATGACTACAATCCATGTCTTATGGCTCATACCAATGTTCTTCTCACTGACCAGATGTGTGTAAATAACAAGTGTCAGAGCCTGTCAAAACTCAACATTAAGCCTTGTCCAACAATCAATGGTATCGTGTGTGCAGGAAGAGGGGTAAGTTTTTATGCTGCTTTTTGTTTCGGATATCAAAGTCAGTGATCTTTAATATACTTTAGATTTAGTTCTACCGTAAAAGCAGTTAGTTTAAGCATATATGTTAGACTCGTTTTGTTTGAATAAAGCACTGACAGTTGAGGAAACAAAAGAATAACAATTAAATATTTTATGAATTGCATCACAACAATGTTATATGCTACTCAAAAAGAACTACACAAATTTATCTATGTAGATGAGACACTTTGAATATTGAAATAGGAATTATTCCTTACCAGTCACCTAGCAAAACAAATTTATATTGCTAAAACTCACTAGAAATATACTTAAGACTAATAAACTTCTTTACTTGTTTTGTCGGTGTTTATAAATTGATGTTTTGCCTATTTTTTTATTACTTTTAATTTATTCTAGAACCTTGATGCAACGCTTACAACAATATCGATTTGTTTTATTTTTAAATGTTTAGGTTTGTACGAACACTGGTGTGTGTCACTGTAATGGGGGATATGATCCAGCAGGAGGCTGTGAGAAACGTGAGTCGGTATTGGCTATTACCTAGATTTCTTAAGAATTCGGTTTGTATAAACCTAACATAACTGAGACGAAAAAGAAATAGATTTAAGTTGCTGTTACTGTCCACTCAATTCCAGGGAAAAAAGCGCGCACTCACCATTTTCTTAATAATTATTTTTTAAATAATAAGGGAACGAAGGAGTTTAGCCGATTAACAATTACAGTTATGCAAGGAACTCTTTTTTTTTTTGTACATTGAACGTGTGACAACGAAGAGAGTGCACAACTTTTTGCTTGTTACGTTATACAATTGGTTAAAGTATATTTGTTCTTCACAGCTCTAAAGCCACGTGACGGCCGATGGAATACATGGTCCTCATGGACTGTTTGTGACAAAGGTTGCGGCGGTGGGAAGAGGTCACGCCATCGATTCTGTAACAATCCGTTCCCAGCCAATGGCGGAAAAGCCTGTCAAGGTGACATAATCGAGGAGCAGAGCTGCAACACTCAAGCATGCCCAGGTGAGTTCAGCTATTAAAGCATTATATAGTTTTTTTTTTCGGACTATCGAAAACAGATGGAACCCTCAAAAAAGCCCAGGCAAGATAGGGTTAAGCATGCAATAATTTGATGTCACAACTTTCATCTACAGTAAACGTTGTTGTTATAGAATTGGTGATTTTAACGTTTCGAATTTAGCCAAACAAATCTCTGCCTATGAGTACTTGGAGAACTTTTTCTCTTTCAGTCGTACACTCTTGTCGTCAACTGCAGCGGATCAGCATCCAGACAAATCACGATTACCCGGATGGAGTCTACAAGATAGATCCAGTGGGTCAGGGCAAACCAATAATGGCTTACTGCGACATGTCACGTGATGGTGGTGGCTGGACACTATTGGTTACAAGCCATACTAACAGTTGGACTGCTGAAAACGTTAGATTGCGTAATCAGGATGCACCCCGGCTTAATGGTGATTACTCCATTTTAGCCCATGCAAATTCCATCAAGGACAATTTAAATGTTAAAGGAGAAACCTTTGAGTACCGGCTAGAGGCACAGAGCAGAGGTAAGACGGTAACTGTTACTTAAGAGAAATAAAATGTACATTGGTCTCCATAAAGAGATAAACACTGGTCGGTGTATACTGAAACGTTAAACTTTCGCTTGTCATTGATTGAAATGAGAGAAGAATGGAGTTAGATAATGCAGGATAGAGAAATGTTTTTTTGGTAATGCATTTTACTTTAAAAATTTGCTTGTTCTCATTTTCTTAAGGCCGATGGGGAGGCATATGGCAGGCACCGAAAAGTTATACTTTTACCTCCACAAATGATGGCCAGTCCAACGTTAAGCTTATAAAAAAGTTTGACAACTGGGAGTACAGTTGGGTCGGTATTCAAAAAAGAATGCCTTGGATATTACGTGCAAGGCTTACCACGTCTGCCAGTACCACGAATCACTGGTGGGGGTCAATAACAGGTAAGTTTTATATTTAACAGCTGATAACTGCTGTTTTTGCAATGCTAAGGCAATTTTCAGAAAAAAAAACACAATAGATAAATCCAGTTTTATTAGCCCTCTCAATTTCTACTGCTTTTGAAAACAAATACAATTATAACAATTTCAAACACTATTACATGTCTAGAAACTGTGTGTTGCACGAATTTTTCAGCTGACGAGTAAAATGTAAACAACAATTTCTATGAAACTTAACAACTCTAGGGGACGACAAGCTTTTTCATCCCGCACCGTGGATTAATTCGAAATTAGCAGAAAAGCAACCCGAATATATCTGGTATTGGATGAGAGAAGGAACTTACTCTATACCACAATCTTGTATGGAGGTTCAGTTGAGAGGCAATCTACTGCCATGTCCACCGACAGGTAGGTAATTTTTTTCTTTTACTAACAACAACAACATTATTAACAATCATGAGACCGCCTGATAATTGCAAAAAAATACAGACTATGTAGCATTCAAAACAGGATCTTCTTCATTCTTGTTACCAAAAATATAAAGTGCTTTAAAAATAGTAAAAAAGAGCTCACATATAAAGATAGCCATCAAAAAACTTAGAGTACTAATCCAAATTTTCAAAACACTTTTTCCTGTGCTATTCGCCTTAAATAATATATGTGAAAATATTGTGAAGTTCGCTTAGGATCATGGCAAGATGCTATAACTGACCATATTATTTTAGTCTTGACAAACAAACCTTTTCGTACTGAAAACGTTTAGTGAGATGCAACAAGCGAATTTCACGTATCCGGTTTCTTTTGCTTAATGTTTAACTTAACCATTTGAACTTTTTTTAGCTTTGGGATCAAGCTGAAAACAGAAATAAAAAATTGAATATTTTAGCAACGTACACTTGTATGAAATTTTATTTCCGTAAATGTTAGATATAAGGATCCAACACACAAAAAAATTCAAATACCTGTCAACAAATTATACAATGTACCAAAATGATGTTTATTGAAAACATTGTGTAAGCTATCTCTTTCATTTCTCTGTCAAAAATAATTATTTGATGTTTACAACCCGAAAGAGTTTAAATCTCCTCGTCGCTTTATTTAACGTTTCGCAACGTTTTGTTCAGGTTTATATTTCTCTCTTTATTTTAGAAGTCTGTCCGGTACTCGAGAATTTTGATGTACTTTTAATTATTTGTTTTTGCGGTTTTGAACCAGGAGTTTAAAAAAAACTCGCTAAGGTCGTCGTAGATTTTCATGCATTTTACGTTACAAGTGTCGTACTTTGAAGTCCCTAATCATGAACAAATGTTTGTCACTGTGACAAACTGTGCTACCCAAACGGCGGAGAAAGGCGGCTCAAAACTTGTAGCAACCAAAACCTCCATGTTATGGTAAACCTTGCGAGGCGTCTGTGAGGACAGTCGAGGAACGCAAGTGTTATTACTGTCCAGGTAAAACAACGACAAAGATGCAAAAACTGCAAATAAAGAAATTTAGGCATGTGAGCTGCAACAGTACTAAATTAACAACAAAGGTAATCAGTAAGATGTTGTTACAAACACTAACCTTGATATATCGGAAACGGCTCTAAAAGCACAACACAATACGTTTAATTCCTCTCCTTATCGGGATTTTAGAAAACTCACAAAAATGTTTAAATCTTTCTAATTAAACACAAGAGGATTTACAAAATATAGACCACTGTTTCCTAAACTGATGCATTAAAAAGAGGGTCAAGCTTGTTTTTTCCGATTTCTGATGGAAATTTCTAGAGTAGTAGAAAGTAGTTAATGATAAAAATTAGTTGATGGATGAAAGTTAGTAAATGGATGACTGACACATTTTTGTGTATGGAAGGAAGTTTAAGACTTACGCTATAGAGTCCTGGGATGCTGCCGTGTAGCACCTAGGAATATCAATCAGGTTATGCGACCGATACACACATACTTGAACACGTAAATGGTGATGCGGTGGATAATTTCCCGGGTCTACAAGTCATTAGCTTGATTCAGGTCATGTTTTGAGCATCGAATGCGACAAACTCATCAAATAATTGACTCGGAACACATTACACTCGATCTCTTCTAATCCAGTTGGAAATGAACATCTCGGTTGACCCAAATAACCGCAATCGTATTTTCATGGTTTCAAACGACAATTTCATTCTCAACTTCGTTCGCAGAGTTTAGTTTGATGAATAACATCAGTTTAAAACGATAATAAGCTTTACAAACACTTGTGATTATTTTCCAGAGAGTCCCATTAAAGCCTCCACAGGTCGGTGTGTTGTGCCTAAGATAAGAGGCTGTAAACAAACAGCAGGAACGAGGCTGGTGTTTAAGAAGGGAGACACTGATTGCGCATCTCTAGACATGCTCTTTACATTTGATTACAATGGCGTTCTGCGCCATAAATGCAGTGGAATGACTGTGTGTCCAAAAGGTAATTTCAACAGATCCAAACAGAACAAATACAAACTTTTTCACGAAAATACAGAGAAAACGTCTTGAATCAATAGTAGTTAATAAAATTTCAAGCCAACGACTTACTGCAAAAAGCTGACTTACAATGTTGTAAAACTATATCCAGTAATCTTCCGACCTTCAAGAAATATGACTTTGAATATCGATATTAACTAAACATTTCAACAATGCATGTACACACCTAAAAAAATGTTTTTAAAAATGCTTATGTGAGATCTTAAAATATTTGTCTCGCTCTGAAGCTGCATCACATATTTAAAAGTTAAACCGCAACTTTATTTGTATTTTAAAGATGGCCGTGCAAATCAGGGCACTGAAATGGAGTTGCAAAATCGTTGTGATGTGGAAGGTGCAAAACATTTAAGGTAAGCGTTCTGAAATAGAAACATGAGGGGATAAGACAGGAGTGGGGGAGTTAAACTTTTACGGGGGATCTTTTTAGTTTGAGTTTCCTAAACGTATGCTAGTGCTCAACGGTCGTTGCCATGGTAATCTCATTTTCCTCAAATTACCCTTTTTCAACTTTCCTAATACACTTTTCCTCTTTTTAATAAAATGATCACACAAACTAGAAATAAAGTCCTTGCCCATTACAAACTACACATGTTTTATCCAAAATGGTGAAACCTTTTTTGTACGAGTTAGTTCATTAGTTGGGTCGTGTTGATCTAAATGCGCCTGGCTTGGCTGCTTATTTCACAGCAAGTTCTCCAAGAGCCGAAGTTGGTACCTGTTAAATAAACCAAGTCAAGTGGAGTGTCTTGCACTGGGACACAATTAATCTATGCACGGCAGCATTGCCGGATTTCGAAATTACCGTGTTACGTATTACGCAGACTAGCGGTCGGAAGCCATGCCACAGACATGTTTATAAAAAATGATAGTTAAGGCCATTCCATCGAAATAAAACCTGCATCAAGATTTTTGTCAAACTTTTCTCATCTGTCAATCATTATGTGCAAACTGCAAAAGGAATAAAAAAGGGGTGTACCCGGGTTAACTTTTGAGATATGATACCCCTCCAGGGCTATTTTTCTGTTGTTGTAAGCTTGAAGTTAAAACTATAAATTTCTTATGTGGCCAAACAAGATAACATCGAGGAACGTAAGGGAAATAATTGAAGATAACTTAAAGAGTTCTCCTGGATAAGGAGAATAATTTTCTCGTGGTTTTCAGAAAAAAAATTTGGGTAAGGAGGCATTTTAGTGTGCTTTTGTTGTTACTATAATATTATCTCAATACCTTAAAAAAACAGTGTATTCTTGTCTATGTTTTTTATACTTTTCCACACTTGCAACACTCAGATTTTCCTATTCTTTCTCTTCAGAGAGTCGTGTTGAAATTTGACTGATTGACGAAAAAGTATTGTGGGGTACCCGTGCTTGTTTAGGAGAAACTCTAGGAAAACTGGCAAACATGTGCTTTTTTACCCCATTTCCGAGGGGAGACTGGAACCGAATTAAAAAAAAACATATATTATGAAGAAAACTACTTTTTTGCATTATTTTTTATGATTGTCTTCGAGAGCTCAACATTCACAAGAATATGACAAAAATGTGTAAAAATTTTAAAATTTCTAATATGCGCAGTAAAAATGTGCAATGCAAAACTGGGGAATTACCTTAAGCTATTAATCTTTCAACAATGATTTCCCGTTTCTTCTTCTTGTTTGTATCATTCACAATTAAAAAGAAACTCTAAAAAATATATTCACCTTCAGAAAAGTTGCTGTTTGCAAAAATTTGCCCGTGAAATTACAAGTGCTACCCCGACTCTTTCACTTACAGACTGCCATCCATGAGCCTGCAAAACGTACAAACTGGTCTTTGTGTCCATCCATATGGAGGAGTCGCCAATGAAAACACAGAATTAGTGTATTGGCAAGGGTGTGGCGCGCAAAGTCTTTCTCTTGACTTTTTAAAACTAAAGGTAAAAAATAAGAAAACAACCGTGTCCTTAGAACGATTCAATGCTAAGGGACCACTTTCAAACAACTAATAATCATAGTGATACCATAATGACCATAATGAAACCATGGACTCACAAATAGCTTTAAAAAATCTCACAACACTTCCTTTTCCTTTTCAGGAATTCTTTTTTTTTCAATGTTTTATATGTTAACATTCCGTTCCTCATTTTATGTAATTCTTGCTCTTTTTCGCAAGTACTTCCTTTTTTTTCTTTCACGATCCTATGCTTTTTTCCGGTCAAAACTTTTATTTTGTTTTTGTTTTGACTTTTTTTCCCTCTCCAACAAACATTTCTTCCGTTTAGTTATTTTTTGTAATAAAACAATTTTTTTTGTTTTGTTTTCAAGAGAGAGAGTCCCATTAGAGCTTCAACGGGTCGTTGCGTTGTGCCTAAGAAAAGAGGCTGTCAACAAACAGCAGGAACGAGGCTGGTGTTTAGATCGGGAGACGTCAATTGCACATCTAAAGACATGCTCTTTACGTTTGATGACAATGGTTTTCTGCGCCATAAATGCAGCGGAATGGTTGTATGTCCAAAAGGTAATTTCGAGGATAACTGCTACAAGTTACAAAGGAACCCCCTGATATAAAACGCGTAGGAAAGCTTACAAGGAACCTAACAAGTTTATACTTCTGGTGAAAGTTGATCAATTCAGATAATTTTACAGCTGCTTAAGCTGAGATTTAACTTTGACCAACTACAATATTTCTAAACGTCTTCCAACAAATGTTTCATAGTCTGCGCGATAAACGTGTTTGCAGGCTACCACTGGATGTTTCCTCGATAAACCCCACTTTACGGTTCTTTTATGCCATTCCTTCCTAGGATGCAAATATAGATAAAAACTCTTGAACCAAAGATAATTAATGAATTGTCATGCGAACGGCTTACTGCAAAAAGCTGACTTATTGCAATGTTATAAGGTCAAATACCGTCATCGTCAGACCGCAAGATACATGACTTAACCGATATCAACTGAATATGCAATAGCTAAGTTTAAACACTTTGAAAAAAAATGTTTTCAAAATAAGAAACGTTTTCATTCAAAATTGCCCCCTGGGCACTTATTAAAACTTTGCCTTTGTGGGTGGGCCTTATATCATTGACGCTAACCAGATATCCACGATTTTCAGCATGCAGCAACTTTATACTACGAGAACATAATGATGAAAAGGGCTAAACGGTAACAATGAGCTTGCAGGACTAGTGTTATAGCTAGTTTCCCCTTTTACAAATTTCTGTGAGCGCATAATGATAACAAGATTGCTGTGTTTAATGTTCAAAGTCAATATGGATCGAAATTGTGGAAACAGACATGTTCAGTTCCCGAGCTCAACATAGAAATTGCAGTTGAAAGTCTGAGGATGCCAGCGTTATAAACTAGGTTGGATACTGAAAGCCTCTGAAGAAATGCAATAATCAACAAATCTCTCGCTAACTTCATCTATAGCTCTAGCGTCTTTCTTTTTTCTCTTTTTGTTAGCTTTCTTTCGGGGGAAGGGTGGGTGCTTATTCGAGGTGGGCGCTATTATGAGGTTAGGATATGAATAAGGTTAGAATATTAATATCTGTTGGAAGCAGGTTATAATCAATCACTTTAGCACTTTATATTAAGCTTTGGAATTTAACTTGGTTTAGATACGTCTATGCCAAGTAACATAAATACCAGACTATCCCAAAAATACATAAATTTAGCAAGTTTTATGGTCTAGTTTTTTAGAATGCTGAAGTTTCGAGCGCTAGCCGCTCGCGGGAGCCAACAATTCAACATTTTTTTTTGTATTTTAAAGAAGGCCGTGCACATCAGGGCACTGAAATGGAGTTGCAAAGTCGTTGTGATGTGGAAACTGCAAAACACTTAAGGTATGCGAATCAAGTATTACACGTACCACAAGTTGTCTACACCAGCGAAAATTGTAGACCCAAAATTAATCAATATAAACCAAAAGGTGTTTCTTTGTATCATTTAGTTTCCTTTGAGAAATTGTTGGGCTTGTTAATATTAACTTTGCATGAAGATGGTAACAAGAAATGTTATAAAATAGTCAATTTGGTTCGAAACTGTTATGGAATGTGAGCAGCTGTTTTGTATTTTTAATTCTATGGCTCCTTTTCTTAACCTCTATGTCCGCCAATATCTAGCATATGTATGACATCTTGTCAGTTTTAAACATCCCCAATCGAAATTCCTGTCCAAGGAGAACATGAATTTGTTTAGTTCCCACCTTAGTGTTTTTCAGTCCAAAAAACTTGATTTCAGAAATAAAACATGTTCATCATAGCCTGGTAAAAACCAAGGCGAACGTTTGGGAGAAGTCGAGAGCAGATCAAAACTTTTAAAGAAGCTAAAATGTTGAAGAAGAGTCTTTTTAAAACCATAAAAAGACCACATCAACCACAGACAGTTACTGACCCTTTAATTTGAAATTCCGGAACGTTAATATAAGTTAACAGTCCTTGGAAGTGCCGTTAATCCACCCTCAGATAGGTTTGCAAAGAGCAGGAGTAATTAAAACAAGTTGAGTAGTGAGTCGCCTTGCTCTGGGACGGCAATATAGCAATTTGGTTGTGTTTGGAAGTTACCAACCTGGAGTTATGAATCAAACCGACCAGCAGCCGGACGCTGCGCCGTAGTAACTGCAATTAAAAAGACCTTAGAAAACGCTCACCTTCAGAAAAGCTTATATTTGCAAAACATTCAGCATTGACTAAATATTCACTTACAGACTGCCATCCAAGAGTTTGAAAAACGTACAAACTGGTCTTTGTGTCCATCCATACGGAGGATTCGCCAGTGAAAACACAAAACTAGTGTACTGGCAAGGGTGTGGCACGCAAAGTCTTTCTCTAGACTTTCTGAAACTAAAGGTAAAATGCTATTTCCAATGCTAAGGGACTACTTTCAATCAAAAAATATGTAATTTAGAAACCATGGACTTTCAAGTAGCTGAAGTACAACACTGGTTTTTCTTTTCTGCCTTCAACCATGCAATTTCTAAAGTTCTTTCTCTTCTTCTTCTTCTTCTTCTTCTTCTTCTTCTTCTTCTTCTTCTGTTAAGTTTCCCTATGCTGGTGTTGTGATATGCCCACGTTTTTCCTTACCCCTTTAGGAGGAGTTCCTATAGTACCCGGGTCACCTCGAGCAGAGGATGTGGGTGTGCTTCTATCAGTTGTTGTTTTGGTGTTAAAATTTTAATGCATAAGTTGAGATTTAAGACAAAGTACTAAAGCTGGCATATTTTTCTCATTCAATTTCTCGCTGTTTCAATTTTTTTTTTCTTTCTAGATGTAATTAAAAAGGTTCTTTTCAACTTGTTTTCGATCTTTGTACATGTAACAATTCAACCTTTTTCGGTCTCCAATAAATTGATACGACGGTACTCTACTCGCGCGGGTTGTAAGAATTAAAAAGGAGTTCCGATAAGATTTTAAAACTAACACCATAGAGGACCCGTACGGTTTAAAGCAGATCATCGTACGCTAGACGAAATGAAACTTTTGAAAGAGAATATAGAACGCAGATTAGCTGCAGTGTTGGCAGGACAGTTGTTAAGTTTGCATCGAGATTATACCGTAAAATATTTTACTGTAATATCTTACATTATTGTTTATTTTTTCATGCAGGATACAAAAAATTAAGATCCATGGATGATTAGTTTGGCAACAAAAATCTTACGGGTGATGGGTTCGGCAACAGAGAGTCTTACGGATGATGCGTTTTGCAACAACAAACCTTACGGGATATTGAATTGGCACAAAACTTACAAAGAAACTGTTTAAATGAGCAAGGGAAATAAATAAGACAGATAATTATTTTTCTATGTGTAGTTATGCTAAGAATACTTTCAGAGAAGCTTGCCTTCCTTTCCATTCCCTTGCCCTTCCATACCCGTCCTGGTTATCGTTTGAAAAGGTACCTGTAAAAATATGCCGATTAGAGGTACTTTTCCAATTACTTAGTGATGGCTGTGTTTTTTCAGAGCTCATGTTTTTAAAGTCGTTTTCACTCAATCATTATAAATCAAAGTAGCCTCCATCTAATCTGGTGAGGAGGGCCGAACTCGCACAAGCTTCCTGGCACTTTCTCGTCGTTTTTTGACGACTCTGTGTAAACAGTTGCATGGTAATACAATGTTAGGAGAATGATTTGCTGTCTTAACGTTTAGATGTATTTCTTACTGGTAAAATAATTTAGCATGTTCGAACATATTTTTTTCCAACGAAAACAAAAACGTGGCTCTGATTTGGTGAATATTGAACACACTGTTGTTATATAATTGCATTGCCAAGAAACATTCCGTTTTAACTTACTGCCTAGAATTTGGAGTTCCTCATAAAGAAGTCTCTAATTTAATTTTCGGAAGATCGGATCTTATTTAGTCTCAATTGTTTGAGAGATTATTTTTATCTTCTCTAATTATTTCTTTCTATTTCATTTTCCTTTCTTAATTGGTGTTTTTATTAGTTGGAGAATTCTTATGTGAATTATACTAACGTGTTCATTTCGAAAACTTTCTTCTTTACGGATTTTAAGTACTTCTTTATTTCATATGCCTTCTGGCAATTTGTTTTCGATCCGTAAAGTAGATTTAACTTGGTCTGTTCCGTTCGCTGTTTTCTGCGCCGCGAATGATTGAATGAGTCGTTCGTATGGCGTAGAGGTGGAATAAAAATAGAATGTGCTTTTTACTTGCCTGTGTTAACGTTAGTGAGCCTGTCATCTTGTCCTTGTTACCTCTCCATTCCGATATTGAGAGTGAATTGAGTGCCCAGATAACGAAACACATAAAAAACCAACTCCCAACAAAAGCGACATGCTTTTAAGCATGATAGTTAAAACTATTTTTCATTGCACAATTCTTGCCATTGAATCTGGCCATAAGGATGCAAATGGCTCTAAATCTGTGCCTGCCCTTCATATCAAATCGAAGTATGTCTACATGACCGAAACTGTCACACTACAATTACGCCTGACCTATACCTCGGGTCGACACACTTCACAGGTAATGCGGCGAGGAGTGTTAACATTCATTGTCCTATCCCAAAACCCCGCCCCTCTCCCCAAAATACTTTGGGTATGCATGTTCAACCTAGCATGTTGATTTTTCTCCTGTTTATGACAATCTATCTGGCGTTGTTTAATTTGAGCCACGTACTATCACGCATAATTTACTGATTATATTATAAGGATTTGATGAAATAATTCCGTAAGACCAAGTTATATCAATTCACTATACCAGCTATACATTGATTCACGACGGCTTATTTTTTATAAGTATGACAAAGAGCTATTACATTTCAAAAAAGCTAAATAGATTACAAAATACGGCAAATTTAATACAAGCTATGACAGGTACTACAATTAATGACAAAAGATACCATAGAATTCTGAAAGTAACGGCCTCCCCGAAAGTAACGGCCGGCTTCCCCGAAAGTAGCTATCGATTGCTTTTTTTCTGTCATATTCTAGCAGCAAAGAAAGTCGACTTAACTTTCGTTTCCATATATGGTTGGTTCAACGAGTCGGAGCCTATCGACTTTTTCGTAAGAATGTTTTGAACAGCCAAAAATCAAAAGCACATGGACCGTTGACGAAGACTCTTGACGTTGGTTCAGAAGACCGATTAGGTACAGATCAGGTATCAATTATGCTTCGAGTTCGCTGCAATTAACTGTTCGTCAAGCATCTGAAAGCTTTAACGAGCTTTCCTGAGGAAGGCAATGTGCTTTTATGGCGTTTTCTTCTTAAGCTTTGTTGTAAAATCAAAGTGTTCCTGTTCACTCGTGGACACAATCGTTGATCGAATTATTCACCTTGGCAATAGCATGTATTTACATGGTCTCTCAAACAAATTAGTACCTGGTAGGGGTACTTTGAATGTAAACAATTTGCCGATATTTTTGTAACAATGTGAACATCAATATTGCTGATTGTACTTTCTTAGTCCTGTATTATGTTGTTAATGTTTAAAGTTGTTATCTGAACTAAGACATTAAAATTGGTTTCAGTTCTATTCCTCATCTCAGATTTGATAACTGACAAATATGAGTTGTTAATGTCTGTTTTTTTCATAATACGACTTCTCAGACCATGCCATTTCGAGTTACACACGCTTTTTACCTGTCAAAAGAGTCTACAATTTCCTGAAAAATAACCCACAGAACCGGCTTTAGTCATTTATTATAGACACATGTATTGAAGAGTGAAAATGTCAAGCTGTAAAGATTAACCGTTTTGCTTTATTTTGTTTTGTTTGTCTTTTAATTACAATACTAAGTTTTAAAAAAAAACAGCATTTACGGGTCTGCCCTGACTTACGTTATCAATACTTTTGTGCAAGAAACCCGAACCTATTTATACTATTACTTACAGGGATAAAAAATCTAAATATATATTGAAAATGATGATAAACATAATGATAGAATTAAGTTTTTTTTTACTTCTTACAACATTTGTGACGAGGGAATTTCAGGTGCTGAGCTTCTGCATGGCATAGATAACATGTACGTGCACAGCATTCTAAAGTATTAAATAACAGATGAACAGATAGAACATTAAGCAACATGTAAAACGATAAAGTTCTTACTTTATTGAGTTAAATCTCAAAGATTTGGAAGTTTTGACAACCAGTATCTTGCTAGGTAAGTAACTAGCTGTAACGAAGATTTTTTTTATGTTTACCTTTTTTGTCGTTAACAACTTATTACTTTCCTAACTCGTCTCGCAAGTTGTTTCCCCGCACGCTAACCGTTAACTTTTTTGCAATAAACATTTTTTGTGTGTACGTGCATTGAGCGTGTACAAACTATAGCTGCCACTCGGAGCAGTGAATTCTGACAAGGTTTACTGATAAATGAAAGACTGTGCAAGTTTACAATTTTTCCATTACAAAAGGTTTAGGGGTTATTACAAGCTTTTTAATTTGCACAATTTTGTTTGCAGGGGCCACTCACCTCAGACCATGACAGCTGTTGAGTGTCACCATGTAGGAAAAGAACTTTCTCTCATCTCTCAAACACAACTTGCTTGTTTTACACTATACCAAATATACATGATAATACATAATCAGTACATGAATAAAACATAAAGGTTGAAAAATATCACATATTTTAAACACAATAAAAACTTACGAGCCATATAATGATTATAATCTACAGAAAATCTAACGGTTAACGGATAATATATGTGCCGAACTTTATTTATTTATTATTTGTTTCCACTTTGAATCTTGACGGGTACATGACTTTGTAACCGTCAATTTTTTTTCTTGTACCCTGTGCTCTGTCCAGTATTAAAACTACAACTATCATAGTTGAAATAAAAGGTGGAGCATTGAGTGTAAGTAAAAAATAATATGGTTGTTGTTTTTGTTGCCTTTTTATTAAACAAATTATAACTGAGGTATTACGTACCCATTCAGTCAAACCTCAAATTCTGATTGAAACAAGTGGAGATCAGTCAAAACTTACAAATCTAACACATTTTTTTGCACTACCTATTACTGAGACGCAAAACTTTCGTTATCGACAGAACTTAGAGCAAAAAAAAATCATTTTTGATAACGCTCGCCATACCTTATTCATTACACAAGCAATAATATCAATCATTTCTTTAAAACTCTCTTATGTAGTTGGATAAACTAAAAATTATATACTACTATTTACATACTATGATTATTTAAAATAACAATTATAAAGGTAATCAGAGGGTTGCGGGTTCGATTCCCGTCAGTGACTCAGAATTTTCTCTGAGCTTTCAGCTTGTGAACCAAAAATCTCTTCAAATAGTAGTAATTACATGTTATGCTGTACACAAGCATCTAAAACAAGATGATTTAATTCGAAAATGCAAAACGCGGTCTTTGGCCTTGTGGTTGCCATGGCAACAATATTGAATGGAACACAACAAAACATCAAATATATCAAAAGATTTCCCATAAAATTTAAGCATCGTACTGCAATGCATTCAAGTTCCCACAGGCTGTGTAGGGATAAGAATATCAAAGTCGATATCAAACTAAATTTGTTTTTCATCGAATTATTAAAGACACTCTCACACTAAATTACAGAACCCAATGTTATGAATTAAACATACAGTAATTCAGCTGAAATATTTCAATAATACATTTTTCGGCGCTAGTCATACCAGGGAGGCCAGAAGCAAATGGTAACTCCCCCACGCCACAAAATCATTACAAATAGAGAAACCGATTATACACATAGTTGAATTAGAAAGAACATATTATGAAATTGACTAAAAAATTCTCAATAAAGTATTGAAATAAACTGTAATTTCTGGAATTTAATCAATATTCAAACACTAATTCGTCTGCCTGAGTATGCTATTGTTTATCCATTTCTCATTACTGCTGTTGGTTTGGGGGAGCACCTGACATATCACTAACATTAAACCGCTCATAGATACCTGCTTTTTGCATAACTCAAACTAATCAAACTACAGTTATGGTCCGAAAATTAGAATTGGAATGAAAGTTAGTCTCTAAAATTTTTGAGTTTTTGTTATTTCAAACGTGAAATCAAAAGTCAACTTCTCAGAAAATAGAATATATAAGTACAGCCAATTCCATATTTCATTTTATTATAGTTATGTGTTGTGTGGATATAAGTAAACTAGATTATTTAAATTGTCAGTGTTGCTTTCCCTCCGTTAACCTCTGATTTTTTATACATATATTGCTGAATACTTTGTAAAGTTGGCACCCGACTAGATTAGCTCTGATAGTTATTTCGGATGCCAAGTCATTCCAAGTAGGTCTTTCATGATATTCAATAAGCTAATTAAGTTTCTTTTCTTCCTACCCAAAATGGTACAAATAAAATTATTGTTCTTGTTGTAATATCAATATACACAGGAAAAAACCTTTGTTTTGGAATTAAAATTACCAACAACATTAAAGTATTTGGGATGAAACTGGCTTGCGATTAGACTTTCCAGCGCAGAAACCATAAAATCTAGTTGTTGTTTTTTTTCTCGCGCTTTTTACGACAATGCTAACAACCTTCCACGAATTTATGATAAAGATTAGAAACCAACGATTCACAAAGTAAATCAGCCGCTTTGATTTAGAACTAATTGTTTGAAATAGAGAAGCTGAGCTATCATCCCTAGAGGGGAGTACTACTTATATTGGGTTGGTATATGTATGGAAAAAATAGTCAGTGTGGTATTGTTTTAGGGGCTGTTAACTTACAGTGTTTTAAGGTTTTATTATTTTTTTTGTCGAGTGATGAATGAAAATAAAAAGTCTATTACGTGTGAGCCTTCCTTCACTGCATGACATTCAGCACAACATAGGGGAAACAAGTATCGCCAACTCGAATGTCAAACTGGTAAGTTTCAAACCGAGAGGTACTTTTTAGTGTGAACAATTTTTATTCCTTAGTAGTTTTGGGGGGTATTTTGGGGGCTTTTCCGCGACATTCATCCCGAAGCACCTCAACAACTGCCCCCCATCCCAACCCACCCTGGGATTTAAACCCTACAAACCCTTTACAAACCAGTTTATTAAAGAGTCTACTTCATAACAGTTTTGAAAAAAAAATTGAATTATAAACTCCTTAAATTGCCAGAAGGCACAAAAAAGTAGTAAAAAAAGCCGTAGAGCAGCATTCCGTTAACCCTATTCAGACTGGGCTTTTTTGGGCTTCCCTGGACTGGGGGG
>JAOBAT010066661.1:0-23207 GCA_026413305.1 Hydrozoanthus tunicans
GTCACCAGTGCAGGGCCAGAACACAATGGAACCTACCAGTGTACTGCATCAAATGAAGCTGGCAGTGTTAGGGCTGCGTTTGTTGTAATTGTACAATGTAAGTGAACGAATGTGATTGTTGTTACGCATACGGTAACTATACTTTAATTATAAGGAAAATTCAATATTCTGAGGATTATGAAAATATTTTATCGAATGTAATTCACTTTTTCAGTTCCTTCTATCAGTAATATAATACTTGCCCAACAAGAACAATAACTACAACAAACGAAATCGGCAGTGTTGGTGCTACGTACAGTGTCAATATATGTTTTGTACAGTATGTGTTTTATGTCATGTATACTGCATTTAAAATCATAATAAGTAAAGGTTAACGCTCCAATGAATTCTAATGAATAGAATGTGTTTTTCTGTGACTGTATTTTCTTTTTCAGTCCCTCCTGTTATAGATTATAAGAGCCAACCAAGAACAGTAATTGTAAATGAAAGTAATCCATTCAGTCTGTTCTGTAATGCAACTGGTAAATCTACACCCACAATCAGTTGGAAGAAAACAAGTGGTGACTCCCTACAGTTCCCGGATAATAACCTCCTTACTGTCACAAGTGCAGGGCCAGAACACAATGGAACCTACCAGTGTACTGCATCAAATGAAGCTAGTAGTGTTAAGGTTGCATTTGTTGTAATTGTGCTATGTAAGTATTTACTTTACCGTTATTTGGGCCATGCCAAAGTAAAAAAAAATATTACTCTACAGTAAGCAGCAGAACAGAAAAGAAAATATTTAAGACATAGAGAACTTATTAATTGGACTATTTTAAAACTGAACAGTTGAAACTATATCTACAGAGGCTTCAAATGACAAAATAATATCTCTCACGAGAGTGCCGACTGTTACCAACCATTCCCTATAATGGAAAAACAAAAGGAAGTTATCGAGATATTACAAAACTGGTAAACCATTGCAAACACCATGTCGAAACCAAATTAAAATGTTTTTGAGAAGTAAAAAAAAAAATGAGCGAAATTATTTCGGAAGGTTATTATAAGAAAAGCATAACAAACTTTTTATACAACGCTTTGTCATCCATCTACCAGTAATTGTATAAGATAACTCCCTTGAATAGACAAAGTAAGTTCCGACACGTGGAAGCACAGTATCTAAAAATAAATTCAAAGTTTTGCTGTAAGCTGAAAGACATAAATATCTCAGAAAAATATGTTCGAAGTATTGAATGATTTTATACGAAAAGTATAGCAAACATTGTGTACAAAGGTAGGTGCGCGATCTTCAATCTAACGGAAAAAGAGATGTTTAGCTAAGAAATAACTAAGCCTAAGCCGAGTATTAGACTGATGAAACAGGACGAGCATTTAAGTAAACACGAGAAAAATGTATAAAACACGAGCCGCAGCTTTAGCTTCTTTCATTTGCTTTATAATTTAATTTGTACTCGCCGCGAATGGAAAAAAACATAGCACCCAAATGGACAAATGTAACTTCTTCACTGTTTTCTCTTCTTTTTCTTTAAGAATATTTCTTAGCTTCTTAGGCTTATTATAGGGATGTCAAGAGTTATAGCATTCCTTGAATGAGCAGACTCTGTGTGGTAGCTCTACCGGGTTTTTTTCCTGACAGCACAAAATGGAATAATATGAATAACAAAGCTCTTTTTGTGCATGAATCCCACCTTCATTAGCGGAAATGAAAGTTGTTATGCTCAGGTTAATAAAATTCATTTTGTCTGATTCATATTAAACTTTTAAATTTAGTTAAAATCATAGGTGCAACCATCTCACCGCCTGGAGGGAATGCACTAGTAAATGAGTTCGGTAGTATAACACTGACATGTCAGGGAGTTGGTGGCAACCCAGCTGTGTACTCTTACAAGTGGCAGTTTAACGGAGTGAACATCCCAGGAGGAGAAGATGGCACATTTGAGTTGGTTAATATTACCAGGAACCAGGGCGGAACTTACAGTTGCGTTGCAAGAAACATAATACCGGGGAGTGTTACTGTCAGCACAACGCTAATTGTACAAGGTAATGCATGACGAAATGGTTGTACTGACATTGTTATAGAGCTTCTCTTTATAATTTGGAAAACATCTTATGAAATTACTCCAGTGAATCTCACGCGCTGATTGGATGAGAATAGCGCTGCAAGAGAGAACAGGGCACTCATGTCACACAACGCTGAATCTGCTGCCGTATTTATTGCTTGCAAATAACCAGTTTTTTTATCGTAGAAAATATGTTAGCCAGGGACAACAAACAAAACTAAAATTAAAACTTAATAACACATGAAAACAAGCCCTGGGAAACCAAAAAATGCGGTTTGCTTCAGTCGACAATTAAGTCAGCTAGCTGAGCGAATTTTTTTAATAAGCCCTGACAAAAAATACGAAATACTCGACGAAATGGTTTCTATTGTTGACAGTAATAAAAACTCTCCCAATTGTCACGTTTTAACATAATTTTTGGACACATCAAAAGCGAGGAATGCTTGAGGAGTAGCATTTATTAGTAAAAAAAACAGCTTTCGTACTCAAAATTCGAAAAACAATGCAATTCAAGCTAGGTACCGAGCTAAATCTTAAATTTGTTAAGCTTATACATTTATCCGATTCTTTCTACTTTTTTTATGAAGATGAGAATGGGAAAAAAAAGAACGAGAAATTAAAAAGAGTCTCTCAGAAATTAATCACAAAGAATTGTTAAAACATCTATTACCAATTTTAGTCGCCGAGTGTTGACTTTGTAGCACATCAATGACTCTTTGAAGATTCCTTGCAACCAGAGTCATTCAACAGATTCCACAAGCAGCCATGATGCTGTCCCAATCCAGATCCAGGGCACATGAAGCTCTATTGTTACAGGTAGCGTAAAGTTCGACGGCATGTTCTCTTGAAGTACTATCAAAAACGTCGAAATAAATTTGTTTTTTCCCAAATACGAACACTAGAGGTCATTTCAAAGTTGTCTCAAGACGATTTCACTAGTTTTTTTTCGGGTCTCAACTTGAAAATTTTTTAAAAAAATATTGCCTAAACTAGTGCAAATAAGCTTATTTTGTATTTTCTCTGTGCCTTTTTTAACAGCAAACTTTCTAATAAAGCGCTTTTCCCTCGATTCGCAGCAGTTCTAATTCAAATTTCACGCTTTGTGCTCACAAGATAGCAGTAACGTGTATTGTACATGTAGGAGAATTTGGGTGTTGATATTACGTTGCACCGTCTCTTTACTTTTTCATATTTGTTTTTTTGTTATCGACGAGTGACTTTCAAGTTTTTTTTTATCTATTCGACCAACATTCCCACAATCGTGCAATGAAAAATCACACGGCACGGAAAATGCGTCTTATTGTAGTTTTCTAATCAATTTAGTCTCAAGAAAAGCTTTGTTAATTTCATATGATCTTTTAATACAAACAATGACTGTACGATTAGTTCTTGGTTCTCACGCACTCCCTAGAGACGCAAAGGGGAGTAAGGATGGCCGAGCGGTTAGCGCTCGTGCCTCCCACCACCGTGGACGCGGGATCGAGTCCTGGTTTCCGCATGCGGGCTGAGATTTGTCGATCTCAATCTGACTCCGATAGTTTTTCTCCGGGCTCTCCGGTTTTCCTCCCTCAACAAAATCGACACCCAGCTAATTCTATCTGGCTGTGGAGCTGTGCTCCGAGGTCATGCATGGGCCGTATTGCGGCAGCAATATGCGCCTTAACATGCTTTCGGTCCGTCCTTCGTAATTTAGTCCATGACTGCAAGTAAGGGCGATTAGCTCGCTAGATATTATTATTATATTATTATTATTATTATTAAGACAAAAGACGCAGCGGTCATGTTTGTGTCCTACACAAAAGAAAAAAAAACTAAAATGGAAAAAAATTTAATCATTTCAACAAACACTTTTAAGTATTAGATAAATAAAACACTGAACGGAGTAGTACGTATACACGGCGATTTGAAAAAAATATACAAAGCTGGCCCTTCAATTGACTTTCTACACCAATCTGTAATGTATTCATTGCACGTAGAAGAAACAACACTTTACTCCAAATTGAAAATCAAATTGTTCAACAACAGCAGGCACCTTCAAGACCCGCGACACGCTTTAGAGATGAACTGAGCTGTTTTGGCCAGATTATTTTATATCTAATAATCCACTCTGGCAAAGATCTACACTCTTGGGAGGTTATTTTGAAAATGTATTTTAGTATAGATAAAGACTTTTCAAAACACAGCTTGAAGTATAAACCATTTTACGTTTACCTTCAAAGTTAAATTTGGTTTATAGTTGCCTTTTAATAACATAATTTTTTTTGTCCTACATTGCTAGGCTTTCCCTAACTGCCGTTGGTTTCCCAAACTCGTTTAATTACGCTTTTCATAATTGTACAACATTATATCATTATTCGGTTATCTTAAAAGTTGCGGAGTATTTAGCTAGGCATAGCCTCATCAATGCTTGGAGCCTTTTTCGGAACGGTGCAGGAAAATCTGTACCCACTCGCCCAAAACAAGTAATCATAGCTATGTACGTATGCGGGCTGTTTAATCGTTTTACGTACAGTCTAATTGCAAAGACACTAACTTTTATAATTGCCTTAAAGCGTGTTCAGTTTTCTTTATCTGCACTCCATTTTCAGTTCCTCCAGTCATTGACCACACAAGCCCAACAAGAACTTTAACTGTAAACGAAAGTGATCCGTTTAGTCTGTTCTGCAATGCAACTGGTAAATCTACACCCACAATCAGTTGGAAGAAGACAAGTGGTGACTCACTACAGTTCCCGGATAATAACCTCCTTACTGTCACCAGTGCAGGGCCAGAACACAATGGAACCTACCAGTGTACTGCATCAAATGAAGCTGGCAGTGTTAGGGCTGCATTTGTTGTAATTGTGCTATGTAAGTACTTACTTTGAATACTGTTATTTTTTATTCTTCATTTCTTGTTGTCAGGGTTTTAAAAACGTTTATCATCATCAGTTGAGAAAAATTTGGACTTAAGAAAGCTACTGGATTTTTAGGGGAGAAGGAGGAGTTCCCATGTCACTTCTGGGTAATCCAGAATGCAATATGGGCCCGATTGGTGCTACAACGTAGGCCTTCTTAGATATAAAACTTTATTTTTGCAAGTGAATTGTTAATGATGAAAGTTTCATGCATTATAGGTATGATTTTTTGGAAATGCAGCATATTTATACCCTAAACTGCTATAAAAGGCCTCCACTTACCATTAATAGCAATCTAAATTCAAGTTAATAAGAAGGATTAAAATCCGTAAACAATAATTCTGTGGTTACATTAAACTAAAAAAAAGGCACGTGTTACACTTTAAATAAAATTTCACGTATTTTGATGTTGAATCTTCATTGACGCTGACATTGCTACTTCCGCCATATTGGACGTGCCGAGTTCCGCGGCATTCGTTTTGCGTGCGCATAATTATTTTAGGTCCGAATCAAATCAGCTATTTCTGTCAATAAATTCGCTTAGAAATTTAGCAATGGTGTTTTGTTCGTTTGGGAAGTTTTGATAATGGGTGTGGTGCGAAGCCAACGGTAGGACAAGATACAAAAATGATCTAACTAGGCATTGCTTGGTGCAATAACGACATGAGAGCGTGGCTGAAACAAAGTATCAGTACTAACTACTGTTTAGTAAACAAGAAATCGAATAGTGTTTTGGAAAAAGACCTGATTTTAAATTGTGCCGAAATACTACTGACCAAGAAAATATCGGGAGGCTGATTGAAGTGTGCCCAAAACATTGTTTTTCGTCTTACCACGAATTATAAAGCAAATGTATGATCTACTTGCTTGATGCGCGGATTCCAGAATAGAGAATTGGCGCTTTGAGGCTATGAGGAGTGATCTCCACCAAAATTCCAGTACAGCTACCTGCGTGTGCTTCGATTGTAGACTTTTTACTCTATACATCGTTAGAACATTTCTCAATCATGCTTACATGTGTTCTGACTTGGAATCGTAGACGAGCACAGCGTTTCAAGCTGGAGATGTTTCTTTTCCGGAACAAGCCTCGGATGCTTAGATTTCTGACTGTTTTCTTAACCCTACATCCGCAGCACCCTTTTGAAAATACGTGCCGATTCCAATATACATGTTCTCTGCAAAAGACCTAGCACTTCCCCCATGTCTATAACATCTAACTATGTTCTGAGGCCTTTAGGGAGTGTTCCCAAAACGCCAATTATGAGTGGTACCACCACAAACTCTGTACACTTCCATATTCTCGCGATTTCCCTCTTTAAGTCTTGATACTTATTTTTGTTCTCTTTCTCCTTTGCACTGACTCGGGTGTCAAATGGACAAGCAACATCTATAATAAAGTACTTTCTTATGGTTTTGTTAAGTACAACAGTATCTGGCTTGTCGGCCTCGATTGGTAGATCGGTTTGGGTTTTAAAGTGCCATAAGATTTACTATTTTCTGACTCAATCACAGGCTCAGACGAATGGTTATACCATTTCTCGTCTCGATCTAAACCCAGTTTCTCAAATAATCTCCAATGGATTACTTGAGCTAATTTGTCGTGCCTCTAGTTCTTTGCGCTAGTATTTTACACTCTGCTGTTACATGTGATACTTTCTGCTTATCAACTCTAGACCTAAAACTGTTTATTTTGTCCACAGGGCTTGATCTTGGGCAGCCATTAAAAGACCTTCTGTCTCCTTTTTTAGTTGTCCTTCTTTTAGCCACTCCCGTGATTTTTCATCTCTAACCTGCGTAGTTCTGAGGAATTGTCGATGGAGAGGTTTATTCAAGAACTTTTTTTTTCTCTTCTTTCAACGGGTTTTATCCACTGTAGCCTCTTCTATATTCAGTATACTCTCTCGCAGCACTGCCTTAAGAGCTGTTTCTCTGCTCTTATTAATACATTTAACCAGGCTGGTGATCTCTAAAGCTACGCAGTCTTCAACCCGGATTAATCCTCCTTCACCTTCGGTTCTTGCCATGTACAATCTATCCACAACAGCTTGCGGTTGTAGTACAATTGTATCGTTAATAGCTTCCTCGTTTTCCTATCTATTTCGCGAAGTTCGTCTTTTGTTCAGTCTATTATTCCGGCTCCATGTCTCACAAGGGACACCACCCTGGAGTTAATCGCTTTAATGACATTTCCACCGTTCAGCTTAAACTTTAGGATCTTCCCCAGTCGCCTGCAATACTCCTTCCTTCTTCTTTCCTTCATCTCTGAATGCCTGATATCACCCACCTCCATTACTCCAAGGTACTTGTGAGCCTCATCATGACCATTATCGCTCAAGGCTTTTATTCGCTTATTGTCTGGTAGGGTGACTTCACAGCTGGCCATCTAACCTCCTTTCGTCACGAGCATTGCACATTTAGATGTTCTGAATTCCATGCTCATGCCACTATACTGACTACTACCTTTAATATTAGTATTATTACCATTGTTCTTATTCATATTCTTATTCTTATTCTTATTATTATCGTTATTATTATTATTATTATGCGGTTTAACGGGTCCAAAAATTTTGACAGGAATCTCGGCCCTTTTGCTCGGGTGCTAATGCGTATGGACAAATGATTTGATGAAGTGGTCCAAAGGTCAGATACTTTTTAGTTCATAGCAGTTTTTTTATTGTTATTAGCTCACACACTTTTGGCTAAATATAACCAAAAGATCACCGTGAGAAACTTTTTCTATGGTTAAATGTTACAGCGGGTGTGCCACAGAATTTTTATTTCTCACCACTCAAATATTGATAACTGGGAAAAGAATCATCATTTTAGCATTTGGATAATCTGTTTTGAAATAAAAACTATGTACCATTCTACTTGCAAAAAGAGAGCTTTATACCTAAAGGGCTGGATTACCCACAAGTGACATGGGAACTCCCCTTCTAAAAATCCAGTAGCTTTCTTAAGTCCAAATTTTTCTCAACTGATAATGAAAAATGAAGTGTCAAGGTACTCTCTAATGTAGATTTCAAAGGACTCAAGAGGGTAGGTAAAGGTTATGAATTTTTGAAATAGAGCTAATTTGGGTCTTGATCTTTGCAATAAATTTGACACGAATCAAGCTCCTATCTATAGAGGTTTTCTAGGATTAAAATCATTTGGCATCAAAACGTTCTGTTGTGATTTTATAGCACTTCTTTTAGACCTACTATAGGGCAGAATTTAGGTGCTTCGAAGGCAAAAGTTTTAACCCCCCTTGTAACCTTAGAACAAAAAAATCAGAGAACGAAACTAAAGTGGATTTTACATTTCCTCTTCAAACGCAACTTCTGTGCCAAGTTTCAGCAAAATTGTTTGACCACCATTTTGGTCCCCTTGAACACTTTCTCAGACAAAGCCTCTTAGATAAAATGTTTGCAGTTAGATCGCAAAAAAAAACTTAGGGTATTAGAAACAACTTACAGCTAGCCTGAAATGCTGCTAAGAGAGTATATATTTGAACAAAGATACCCCAAGCACGCAACCTTTCAGCTTATTGTGCATTAGTCCCCCAATTAACTCTTATTTTTGAAACGAGAAACAGGGTGTTCAAAGGCTCGATTGGTCGCCTGTTGAATATTCTATGTATATATTTCTGCCCTGATAAAAACACTAAGGGCAACTAGCGTTTACTAGGGGGAAACAGTCTGTGCATATTCTGAATAATCGTATACCGGACAATAGCTCTTATTACAAATTTCCAGAATACAATGGAGCATAATTTAAATTACAAAACTTTTTTTTTTTTCTGAATTAAAACCAACGGTTCAAAATCAAATGGTTTCATTGTGTCTCGATTCGACTTTAATTAAGGGAAGCTAAAAGTTGTTCTTCTCAGGCTCACAATTTTTCTTTCGTATGGTTTATTTGAAACTTTATCTTTAAATGTTTAAGATAAACCCAGAGGAGCAACAATTTTACCACCAGGAGGAACTCTAACAGTAATCGAATTCGGTAGTATAACACTGACGTGCCAGGTCAGTGGTGGCAACCCAGCTGTGTACTCTTACGAGTGGCAGTTTAACGGAGTGAACATCCCGGGAGGAGAAGATGGTACATTGGAGTTGGTTAGTGTTACCAGGAACCAGAGTGGAACTTACAGTTGCGTTGCAAGGAACACAATACCGGGGAGTGTTACTGCCAGTACGTCGCTGATTGTACAAGGTAATTTCTGATCAAGGTGTCCTCTATTGATTGTTAATGAGAAGATTATCGTCACCTTTATTGCGCTGTGTTAAACACTGTTTTGAAACCATAGGAAAAACCTTAGCATCGCAAAACAGACGCGGCGCTCGTAGTCAAACTATATTCAATAGTATTGTGGAACTCAAAATACTCAACATCAGATTTCTTTTGTAACTCACGTACACTTATTGGCAATTACACGGTTTCCAGGCCCTGGTTTATAAGAAGATCAAGGTTGATATACTTGTAATTTGTTAACGTTTTAGATCCGTGTCGAAATGAACCCTGTCAAAATGGAGGAACCTGCCACGTTCAAAAAGGTGGTCAACACGTTTGTTCTTGTGGTTTTGGCTGGGATGGGCAGAACTGCACGACAAAGATAAGTACGTTGGTTCAAGCCAATTATATAAAAACGTTATAAAGTGAGTTAAATAACGGCTTCAGTTATCAGCTAAACAACTAAAATTAAACTAAATTAACTTAGTTAATTAACTAAACTAAAAAGCTCATTAAAACTGACACAACATAAATAGCTCATAACTCAGTTCTAATGACAAAAAATAGCAACAACCAGTGCTTCTTTCACGAATCATTATTAATAACATCAACAAATTGCTGTTTCATTCCAATACTAAATTGAGTTTAAAAACATATTGAATGATAGTGTAATTATTGCGGGGCAAACCTTTACATCAAAAATATAATTTTAGCAAAGGAATGAAGGCCGGTACAAAGGAAACTAGAACGCTTACTTATACATTTAGCTATCAGCCCCTCATAACAATAATGCAGAAAACTTTAGTCCCTCTGGTAACCTAGATGATGCTGATAAGCATTTAAGCACAATTTAAGCTACACATGATTGTGACAACCAATGATGCATAGGATCTTGGCAGGAAAGATTCACACCAAAGTCTTGTTGTATCAACTAATACATCAAGAACTTCGTGATTATTGCTGAGTACTAGAGGTTGTTGATATTTTTTATCGTATGGCATTTTTTTCACGATTGTTGAAGCGAAAGTAGCACAACAATCGTGCATCTTCTAACTTTTACAGTCTTATTTTTAAAATGAAAATATGATATAATAATATACTGCAATGTTTTTCCAGTATACAGCATAACGGACGCTGAAATCAGATTGGATTTACCATGGAAGAAGGAATTGTCAGACTTGTACAGCCAGGAATACCAATCACTTAGGCTGCTGTTAAAGAAACTGGTATAGCAATTACAAGTCACTTTTGTGCTTCATAGTTTAGACGTTTTAAAAATGTTAGAGTTTACCTTCACATTGACTTAGAGTAATACAAACTAAATAGTAGAGTTGAAGATTTTCATAGATACTACACCGTGCCATTGCTTTTTTAATGGATTGTATGTAGATTGACTATTATTGGGTTGCACTCACTCCCTAGAGACGTCAAAGAAAAAATACAAAGAGGCCATGTTGGTGCCCTAAACAAAAAAAGAATAAAATGCTTTGTGTTTAAGGGAATTAACATGGCCGCTTTGACGTCAAGTGCGACCAAACAATACGTTCGTTCTATGGGGAATATAAAGAAAATTAAGAAACAACCAAAACATTTTCGGATCGCAATAGCTGAACACGTAATTTTCGGAAAAGGATTTTAAAACTTTTTTTATCTTACAGATAACAGAATGTTATAACAAAAACAACTTTTTGACGGATGTACAGATTCACAGCTTCAGGTGAGTAAAACTCGTTTACTAGGAAGGGACGTTCTGTAGTTGTGAGGAAGGTGACAGAAGCAGGCTGCAATAAATTAATTAATTCTAGAATAACCCTTTTTATATTATTTGTCGAAAATGGCCTCAGATTTACCTAAAGTAGTGTCAGCAATCATATATGTTTAAAGATTAAGCGGGTTAAAGCAAGCTTGACATTAAAACGAGAGTAATTTATTTTTAAATGTACACTAGAGAAGGAAGTGTCATTGCAAGATTTCAACTGGTCTATGCAGGAAAGACGAGCAGCCCATTGGGAACGTTAGACATCTTTATCAAGAACAACAATAAAACACTGGGAAACATCAAGGTTCTTTCACTGGTTCCAGTTGAGCGTAGAACAAGTAAGAAATTCCGCTTGAGTTGAAGGTTTGCCTTGTAGCAAATGAGCACTCTGATTAACAAGCGTTTACTGAGGGCAACTCTCAATTGATACGAACGTGAACCATACAGTATACACCAGACTATCTAAGGCTCTCAATTTCAGACAGGTGTTGAAAATCCCTTAATCGTAACACTTATATAGCATTGTATTGTATTGCATTGTATTGCAGAGGTTTAAATTAAGTCTCCATATAAATCTGAAAATCATTCAAGTATTGTATTATTGAAGTTTATAAACAAGTTCAGTTTTTATCCCTTAAGGTTTTTGTTTACTTTATTTAAGAGAGTTTTTAGATTCTTAAACAGGCCTAGAATAATCTTCCTTGAGCGCATTTTCCCCTTGTCTTTCAGATTCTGAGTCAGTAAAGTGTGCCAACAACTCCACTGGTACAATTGCTGTTTTAGCGACCCTGGTTGTTCTGTGTCTTATTGTCCTTATTTGTCTTTCGGTTTATCTAAAATTTAAAGTTTGTACGAGAGGTAAGAAATTAAAGATAATATAATGGTTTGTGTGTTACCATAACATGATATATCCTTTAAGTTGACAATTTCTCGTCAGAACTTAGATTTACTTTCTATGTTTATCTTAATATGTCATTAACCATTATATGGCATATCGCATTTACTTGATAATAATATGAAATAATACTCTCTTGTTATTGATTTTTTTCTTAATACTAAAAATAGAGGATGAAACAAAACTTCCATTGGTGCAAAAACTACATTTTGTATCACTCTTTTGACACTTTTCTTTTTTCGAATTTCGAACTCTGTATTTCGCTCGCAAACATACAAGAACAAATATGATTCGAGGTACTGAGAATTTCTGTATGCATTCCAGACTCGTCAAAGCCCACAAGAGAAGAGTACGAGGTGTAAGTAACTTCTTTTTCACTTTGAGCTTGTTCGTCTTACTGCGGTTTAGACAAAGTCGAAGTATTAAACTTTGTCTTATATTTTCACTATTTCTTTTGCAGACCGTCTTGTGTAATAAAGGTAAGGCATCACTAACCTTAGATTTTATTACAAAACAGTTCAAGGTATCGCCTTTTATGCTGAGTGATTTTTCTTTTTGTCTCCGATGTTTATATTGCAGAACCCAATGGGATCACGAGTACGTGAACCGAGTGTTGTTGGGGAGAACACCAACCAGGAAACCAAACAATACATGCAGCTTCTGCCAATCAAGACTGGAGAATCCTTCAAAAATCCTTTGATAGAAAATGTGACGTCATCAACTTCGGATTACACCCCACTCTCTCCTTCTACTCGTTCATGGGAAGTTTCTAGAAACACGGTAACCGTGAATAAAGTGATTGGAAAAGGTGCTTTTGGTCAGGTTGCCAAGGGAACAGCTACCGATTTACCAGGAAGAAATGGGAAAACAATAGTGGCAATAAAAATGTTGAGAAGTATGCAAACTGTATTGCCTTTCTGTGGTATCAGTTGTACTATCGCGGATTAGCTTAGTTCATATATTTCACAATTATTCCTAACATCATTCGTTATCATCTTCTTCCGTAAGCGAATGCCTCTCCATCAAACAGAAAGGATCTTTTGTCAGAACTGAACTTGATGAAGCAGTTGAAGCCTCACTCTCATGTCATTAGACTCCTGGGCTGCGTCACTGAAGATGGTGAGTACGCAGGAATGTTTCAAGAATGGTTTTCCTACCGAATTCCTGATATCTTTTTCTGCAAAACGTTCAGTTCTAAAAACCATGTTAGTTAAGTATGACGTTCATTAAACCTTATCTTCTTCTTGGTAGGTCCGTTTGTAATTCCACAAAATGATTTAGGTAAAACTAAAGCATAGGAAATGTTAAGCATCGTTTTTAATGTTTTAAGAACAGTACTTTATCAGCTTGCTTCAAGACGATTCTACGACGAAACAATTTTACAACCACGATTTTTCATCGTTAAGTTATTGAATAAAGATAACTTAGCAAGATTAAACCAAAGAAAGCAGAATTAAGAAGCTAAACGATGGCTTAATCAATATTACTATCGCTGGTTTCTTACAATTTCTTGATTAGATATGCTCCATGTTCCAGCAATACAATTGCATGGAGACAAACTGATTAACCTTGTTCCTCTAACCAAGCTTTTTGAACTACTTTACCTCTCGAGATCGGTTCGTCAACTAAAAGTAGATGAAACCATAATAACAACTTTCGACAAGTACATTTTGTCTTTTTTCTTGAGCCCAACTTGTAATGTCTTCTCCTTTCAACCAAGTTTTTTGGCTACGTAAACTTTCCAGATATTTTCGTCAACTGTAACGTTTATAAGCAAGTACACTTTGTGTTTTCTCTAGAGCCCCCGATGGTAATAATCGAGTACATTCCCTATGGGGACCTTCGTGGGTACCTAAGGAGGAGCCGTGGATTGAATGACACCTATTACAAAGACCCGGATGTAAAACCAAGAACTAGTTTATCTTCCCTACAATTTATCAGGTTTGCCTGGCAGATTGCTGATGGAATGTCCTACTTGGCTCTGAAAAAGGTAACTAGATCAAACAGAACAACGATGGTTGATGTTCTTAGTAACGTTGTTAAACAAGATAAGATTTCACATAGATTTCGTACTAAATTGAGTAGTACATCTTCCACATCAAAGCAGTTATTAGTTTGCAAGTTTTAGTTTTTAGAACTTAGTTCTTGTCTAGAATGCAATCAATATTTCACATGGAAAATTACTAAGAAAATGTTTTATCAAAAATTGAAATAACCTCGACATCCTTGAAAAATTCTTGAGGAGATCCCACCACCTCGGGAGCAGAGCGAGTCAGATCGTTGGTGCCAATTTCAAGCACAACTATATCTGGCGATTGCTCTCGTAGAGCCTCAAGATCGCGAGCGCGTAAAGTTTGCATAGTTCTTCCGCCGACACCAAACATTCTTACTGAAGCAGTGCCTTGAAGATTAAAATCCCGAGAGGCACGAACAATACCACCCGACCTTAGGAAACGGTTAAGCCTTTTGACAAAGGAATGACCCAAAATCAAAACTTTACGTGCCATAGTTCAAGCGTAAATTTAATGAAATAAATGCACAATCGCACGTGGTCAAAAAGCCAAAACCGAAAGTATGAAAATCCCACTATAGTCAAACTCAACGACACCGAGAGGCCAACAGCAAACGTAAAGATGTATGATAATAATTATGAGTGCAAAAATAAGCTCATAGAAACCAAACAAGTAGATATATAGCGAAAAATCTCACCTTTCCAACGATGAATCGAGCGGCGATTCGCGAATTGCTGAACGACTGAAGCTGAACACACCTCCTCTGGGGATATCAATTGATCAATTCACCAAACCCCACAATTGCCTGCCCTAACCCGTTCGCGTGCACGAGGTTGGGTTTCAGTTGATATTTAACTAGCTATAAACGACAACAACCGGGAGAACAAAATATAAAAATCCTATTAGCCAAGGCAAATATTTACTATCAAAAATTGAAATAACCTCGACATCCTTGAAAAATTCTTGAGGAGCCCCTGATGCTAAAATATGTAAATGTGTAAACTTCGTTTGTTCCGCCCCATTAGTTTAGTCAAAGAAATTCTAGCAAAACTGCAAGAACTAATGTAAACAGTCGTAATGTTAGGCCAGGCCTGGTATCGCCTTGGTCTGTTTGCAAGTTACACCTCTGATTTGTTAACTTGATCTAGTTTTTTTTAAAAAAAATATATGACGACGACGATGATGATAACTAAAAAACAGATTGTCCATCGTGATCTGGCTGCAAGAAACGTGTTGGTTGGAGAGAACGAACAATGTAAAATAACGGATTTTGGACTAGCGAGAGATGTACAAGAAGATGGCTTCTACAAAAAGAAGACGAAGGTAATTTCTCCAAATGTTGACAATATATTTTTGTAGTTATTGGGTCGCGACTAATTTACTTGAATCCTAAAGAGAAAAATCTTGTCTTGGAAGTGATTAATTAACTAGATATAGATATCGTTATCTTTAAAGTGTTGCTACAGCCTTGCATACCAGGTTCAAAACCTATCAGACTTTAGAAGCTATCAACAAAACAAACCCTGACTGACATCCAGAGTTTTTCACCAATACTGTATTCTTGTCACTAATGACATTCGATATAGAAATGATTAATTATCTATCCTCATCTCTCTTTTGTATAGGGACGGTTACCATTGAAATGGATGGCCTTGGAGTCTCTTACCCACAGAACCTATTCTACACACTCTGACGTGTGAGTATTCTCATCGAGAACAAGTCGATTTGGCTGTCATATGTTTCATGACTTATTTGACGAATTAACCGCTACCCACAAGAGATAAGGACTTTTAGGTTTTACCGCTGACCATATTATGGAGTTGGCGATATCTTTATAAAGAATTGGTTTTCCCTTTTTTTTTCATTTTCTCTCGCTATTTTAGGTATGTTGGTTTGTTTTTATATGATTTGTGTGTTAAGGAATAAAGATAAATTGTATATTGGATTACTTTATTGTATAAGAACCCTTTACCGTTGAGATTAAACAGACCAAATATTTTTGTTGACTTGAATGTAATTATGATACTCATATCGTTTCCATTCCATCTCACAGATGGAGCTATGGAGTTGTTTTGTACGAACTGTTCACTGTCGGTAAGTTTCATAAAGCTTTGTTTATGAATAACTACTTATCGAATTCTTTATAGAACTTAGCAACTTTCTAATTTTATAGCCAAGTTGCAAACTTCCATATGGAATTTTATGAGGAATAAATCAATCATGTTGGAATCGAGCAATCAGTTGCCACACGGAGGAAATAGACAAGAACTTACCTAACGAGTGACTCGGCTCAGCTCTCCGTGTGAATCTCTGTAGCTGAGTGGGTAGGGCATCTGACCGGTAATCAGAGGGTCGTGGGTTCGATTCCCACCAGTGACTCATATTTACTCAAAGAAATTACTGCAGCAGATCAATGGTTTATTCAAACTGATTATGGTTAAGTTTGCAAAGACAAAATCGTATCTATTTATCCATCCATACCATTTAATACAATTTTTTTCCTAAATAAAGGTGGCTGCCCGTATCATCAAATACCAGGGAGAGAATTACCAAGAATGCTAGAAGGAGGATACAGAATGCCCAAACCTCAACATCTTGATCAACAGCTGTAAGTTATAAATCTACTCGGAACGTTGAAACTATAACTTGCAAGAAAATAGGAATTATCATATGAAACATAAAATATGCCAAATGTGACCCTCCATGGGAAAACAGGGAATAAGGTGATCGCACGCGCACGACACGGTAGTGATACTTTCGCACGTTTCTAGCTTAAGACGGTAACCGTGCGTTTATGCGCATAAAAACAATTGATTTAAAACAACGTGCTTCTAGCCTTTGTTAGCATTGTCTAACACGTTTGTGCTTTCTTTTGTAACACGGTAGATTGACACGGTCATTTCTTTGTATTTTGACACGGTAGATTGACACGGTGTTTCTTTGTTTTTAACACGGTAGCTTGACACGGTGTTTCTTTGTTTGTAACACGGTAGATTGACACGTTTGTTCTTTTCAAAAATTCACCAGGGTACATTGCCCTAAGAATCTTTGTTTGGCCTTAACGTAGGCTTCCTTACTGAACTTGTCCCTTTTTTGGTTTGTAACTTTATTCTGTGCATCAGATTTTAAATGTTAAGCAGAATGATTTTAGTGATCAAAAACAGTTTTACGCTGGCAAAACTCTTGCTGTCGTCGGATCAATAAATGACTACACGAAACCTTTAACTTAAAATTTTAAAAACAAAACCGGTACAACTTAAGACATAAACTTAAATTACAATAATAAAGTCAACATTTGGGTTTTAAAATGATTTAGAATTAAACAAAGTCGTTTCTGTTCGTTTATACAGCGTCCGACTCCTGCATTCCAATAACAAAAAACGTTCATGCCGCGAGTTCCACACAATTTGATTTAGTCCGAGAAGCAAAACATAAAGTTACGATTTTAAATTTAGAGATGGTACTGCAGGGACTTTAGTATAATTTATAGATGGGCGTCTGAGTGAGTGAATAACGATAATGATAACGATAAAATGTTTTTGTAGCGCCCTATCTATTGCAGACTTCTTTCAAGGCGCTGCTTACAAAATTTTGATGCCAAAAACAAAATGTTAAGAACAATAAATTAAAATTAATGAAAATAGGATGTGTAAAATTCCAGTTTTAGCTTTTTCTTAAAACTAATTAGATTGTTAGCGTTTCTGTTGTCTTGCGGAAGACTGTCATTTTCCTAAAGCATTAAATAGCTAGTTATCTCAGGAACTGCTCAAGTGGCTAAGGTTTGTTTTGTTCAGAACTAGTTGTAAGTAATTAGTTTTTCTTAGAGTTCCAGTTCCCTTATTTAAAATCATTGTTTTTGTAAACCAAAAAAAAGTAGTTTGGAAACAAAATTCATTGATTTTGTTTTTTTTTTGTATAGCAATGGACGTCTGTAATTTTGAGTTCGCTACTGCAGATCGCTGTTGCGTTAGTTTTTAAAACATTTATAATTTTGGGTTCGCTACTGCAGACCGTTGTTGCGTTAGTTTTTAAAACATTTATAACTTTGAGTTCGCTACTGCAGACCGTTGTTGCGTTAGTTTTTTTAAAACATTTATAATTTTGATCTCGCTACTGCAGACCGATGTTCCGTTAGTTTTGAAAACATTTATAATGTTGCGATCGCTACTGCAGACCGCTGTTGCGTTAGTTTTTAAAACATTTATAATTTTGATCTCGCTACTGCAGACCGTTGTTGCGTTAGTTTTTAAAACATTTATAATTTTGAGATCGCTACTGCAGACCGATATTCTGTTAGTTTTGAAAACATTTATAATTTTGAATTCGCTACTGCAGAACCGCTGTTGCTTTAGTTCTGTTGCCATTCAAACTAATAATAAGCGGTCCTATACAAACTTCCTGAGTAAACGTTTGTTTTCAAAGCAAGAAATATAAATCGAAGCGGTATTATTGAATAAGATATAGATGTTCTTATGAAACTAATGAAATAAACATCGAAAGAGCTTCTTATAAAGAACTATTTATATATGTTGGATTATTACAGAATAACGCGCCTTTAGACATTCAGTATTGAGCAACGAAACGTGACAAATTTGTTTTTAAACGGCAACGCAAAATAAAATGCAAAGTTTTACAGCAATAACACGACGCTCATTTTCTTGACAAATTTGAATTCAAGTTCCTATCTTCCACACGCTATTTTATTAAAAAAGTTAAATTTGAACGCATTCGTGCAGACATTTCCCTCAACCTTTGCTTTCATGATACCTTACTTGATGGAAGGTTGAATGCTGTTATTAAAAAAATCGGGATTCCAAATTCAAATCGTTTTAGTACCGAAAATGATTTTACAAACCTAAAACCACGAAACAATAAAGTGTAGGTCAAGAAACGTCCATTAATATCGAAATCTGAAGTTACCAGTTTGGAATGCGATGTTGTCTGGATTTTGACAGCATCGTGTTATTATTACTTAAACACTCTGCTTTGTCGTTAGCGTGCAATAAAAAACATGGGCTTTGACACAGTCACCGTGTCAGGAAAAGTTTAACACGCTGCTTTGTCTTTAGCGTGCAAATAAAAACAATGGCTTTGACACGGTCACCGTGTTAATGTGTGCAGAGGAAAAGTTTAACACGCTGCTTTGTCTTTAGCGTGCACAGGAAAACAAAGCCTTTCTTGCTAATGAGGAAAGTCACTTACACGGAGCTACCGTGTTGAGACATGCTTCTTTTGTTTTAACGTGCAAACGTGTCGTGCGCGTGCGTTCACGTTATTCCCTGTTTTCCCGTGGAGCGTCACATATTTAGACACGGTTTGTGCTAGCGAATAAGAAACATAAGTTAGTTTCTCTGGTTCACAGGGTAAGATCTTCTGATCGGTAATCATGGTCATTTCCTATTGAAAAATAGCTTGTACGAGAATTAGATACAAATTTTTGTTGGAGGCCGCCCGAGAACTATTTTAAGATTTCATTTTTTTCTCATTTTTTTAGGGTGGAATAAACACCAGTGTAAAACTTGGAGGTATTTACGTGAAATCGTTGTATCCCAACGGACCTGCGGACTTGGATGGTAGGATTCGAGTGGGTGATAGGATTTTGGACGTGAACGGTGTCAGTTTGGTGGGTGTGACTCACAAACAAGCAGTAGAGACCATTAAGAGAGCCCCTCCACTAACCAGGTTAACAGTGGACAGGTCGGTGCCGGTCAACATTTTGAGCCGATCAAGGAAACGAAGTGGGCTCCAAGCTACTGATCAGCCATTCACTGTCGAGCTTGCTAAAGGTGTTGGGGGACTGGGCCTAAGTCTCATTGGTGGCACTGATGCCGAAAGCGAACATGAAGGTACGAATGGCAGACACATCGTGTCTATTGACGTACACATAATTTTTTACGTATGAGAAGTAAAAAATCATTGTATTGGCCATCAGCAGGTTGGCATTATAATCCTTTGGTTTTCCACTGCTCATCAAAACACGAACCATACATCGTGAATCAAATAAGCAGATTGGTATAACAAGACTTAGTTGAGGGGATTCCGTGATTTAGAAATTATATAAGCAAAGAAATTTTTTCTGAGCTGAGGCTAAAAATCAAGACTCTAGCTATCCGTATTCTAGTTGGACGCTGTAACCGTTAAGCCGCCATATTGAGTACTTTCAATGTGTCAAAACAAAGTGATTGTATTACACAATTACTGATTACCGCCGCCTGGTTAGCCTAGTTGGTAAGGCGCCAGTCTTTCGTGCGGGAGGCCCGGGTTCGATTCCCGGTGCCGGACCTTGAGAAGGTGCTGCCTTTGCTCTAACATCTGCAAAAGGTTAGACCTTCGCGTCTTCTCAGATAAGGATGTTAAACCGTAGGCCCAGTCTCTCAATCTCCCATTGGGGGACTTAAAATAACCCACAACACTTGTCGAAAAAGAGTAGGGTGATCCCGATGTTGTGGTCTGTCTCTTCTACTAACTGAGGGCAACTCTTACTGAACATTACTGTGAGCCGTGTATAGCGGACTATCTAAGACCCTCATTACCAGAGTCATCTGTAAATCATTGTTAAGCGTCTTTGATCATATCCACATGGAAAAGAGCGCTATATAAAAGCTAAACAGTATTTTTATTATATTCCCAAGCATACGTCTATAATTGCATGACACGAAAGATTAATTCGATATGGCTAAACAATCGTGCGGTGCGCG
Source organism: Hydrozoanthus tunicans (assembly GCA_026413305.1). NCBI lineage: Eukaryota > Metazoa > Cnidaria > Anthozoa > Zoantharia > Hydrozoanthidae > Hydrozoanthus > Hydrozoanthus tunicans. The sequence goes on from JAOBAT010066661.1 coordinate 20,539, forward strand.
TCAGATCTAGCCCTTTGAAGGAAAACAAATGATTTTTCAAATCGCTTAACATCGTAAAAAATTTTAAAAAAATATTAAAAATAGAAGGATGAAGTTTTTTTGTTTTAAAATCACAGCAAAAATGAACAATCTAATCTAAGTCGGCTTTTTGTTTCTTGTACGACGGCTCAATAACGCCTGTCAGCGGTGGGGATCATTAAGCAAAGCTCGTTCGGCGGGCCAAGCAAACCCTAAAGCTGAACTTTATCCATCGTTTTGAATAACAGACATAAACCCAGTGCAACTTCTTCAAGTTGTATACAGAAAACCTAGAATGTTGTAAACATTCTCCCAACCACTAATGTCATAAAAAAACCGCTGACAGGCGTTTGCGGTGTCTTACAAGAAAATTCGTGGAAGACGTATCTATTACCCGGCGTTTCGTGCCAACCGGAAAAGGAAATTAATAATAACATTTGCTATAATTCTATCTTCAAGTTAGCCACAATTATTTTTTTTTACTTTAGTTCTCCTTTAAATTTCCAGAAGTAAAAAAAAAGTATTGACTGAAGAATAACCCTTGTGATAATAGTAATATCCTATATTGTTGTTACTGGCGGCTTTTTCTGTGTGTTCTTACAGCGTAAGTTCGGAATGGTAAATTGCGTTGCATTACAGGTGATCTATGATAATGTTAAAGTCCCTATCAAACTTATTTTTTTATTTTTTGAATTAAAACTGTTGTCATATGTGAACTCAGAATTCGAACAACCAAAGAAAATTTCCACGTCTAAGTATTCTTTTTAATCGAAAAAAGATTGGAATGTAAGTTTTGACCGAGCAGGCCGGGGACTGATAACCGGTGACGTAGCAGCAGTGAGTCATGTGGTTTTTGTTTAAAAAATTACATTTCTGTTAAAAAATGTCATAAAATCTTTGTTTAAAACAATTTCAAGGGAATATTTCATAAATTAAAGTTATAACAATGTGACTATTGTAGCCAGAATTGAATTTTTTGAGATAAGAAAGATTGTCTCTGCTTTATGCCTCGTGCTACGTCATATGCCTCCTGGTACGTCATCATTGCACGCTTCAAGTCTAAAAAATGTAACAGGAACGGCGAGAAAAGGTTTTATTTTCAAAAATTACTATTATTAAAGGGGTTCTACTTTTCATCTGGAACTTAAAAAAAATAAGCTTGATAGGGACTTTAATGCATTAGTTTTTTCTTTTTTCCCAAAGGCCTTTTAAGAATCAAGAAAATGTTCCCAGGCCAGCCAGCAGCTTTGTGTGGTAAGCTTCAAGTCGGGGACATTGTGCAAGAAGTGAACGGCAGCAGTCTCCAGGGGGTGACTCATCAAGAAGCTATAAACCTTATCAGAGTAGCTGGTCCAATCGTAAATCTACTGGTGAAACGTGATCCTTCATCGATTCCGTCTTCACTTCTATCAAGAAGTAGCTCAAATGCAAGTGACGCTGACCCAGCTCAGATCCTTGCCGAAATCCAAAGCAAACTGCGGCACAATGAAGATGGAACTGGTGCTGCATCGAGTAGAAGAGCTTTCGGACTAACACCTAAAAGTTCTGTTGGGTCTCATTCCTCTCTCACTTCAGTTATATCTTCCAACCAGATAATAACAGAAGATGCTACCCCACCATTGAAGCGCTCCTCCATTGATAATCTAGATCAAATTGACACTGTCTCAGTGGAGAACAAAAACTCACGTGGAGTCCTTTCAGAGAAAGTACTCGTGCACCGGTCTTCAGAACCGATTCGACTCACTAAAGCTAAAGATCATAATGGATTAGCTACGTCACATTCGTTACCGTCCGGTTTAACCTCCAAGCCAATGATTCCCGTCCGAGAAAATGAACCTCCTCATCAGGATAATTCATTGTCATTGGAAGTCCAAAACAGTAGGCATTATTTTGCTAAGTAATTAGTTTTGATAAATTTATAGTACTTTAAAGATAAAACTAAGGGCCTGGAAGTCTTCTTTTGTAAGGCTTAGACATCATGTACCTTTTTTTATGATAAGCTAAAAATGTCGCTGTCGTGCTTTCGTGTTCTAATTCAGTGATGTTGGAGAAGAGAAAAACCTGTTAACTAGCTTATTTTTGTCTTTGTATTTTTGTAGTTTAATTTCACCCAAAGGACTTTTTGGAGACTCGCCTAAACAGTATGACAGAATTGTTCATTTTCAAGAATGTTGTTGTTTTCCTGGTGACAATAACAATAATCTTGAAAGTGAAAGTTGTCGTTAATCCAGATTGGATGAATGACAACATTCATCATTTGATATTTGTCACGGAACAGCTCACTGCCACCTGATCAACGTCACTGATGAAGACTGATGGTTTTAGTCGAAACCTATTAAAATTCAAAATTCCAGGAAATGATTTAAAATAAAATTTAAAAAAATTATAATTAAGTTAATAATAAATAATTTTACTATAATCATTACCATGTTCTCGTGAGTTTTACTGCAATTCCTTCTGTTATTACTATTGTTGTTTTTGTTATTATCGTTGTTAACATGATGAAGATCACGTAATAGCTACAATGATAATAATGATAATAATGATAATAATAGTAATAATTAGCATTTATAAAGCGCCTTTCCATAGGTACATGCTCAAAGCGCTTAACAATAGTTTACAGTTGACTGTGGTATTGAGGGTCTTAGACA
>JAOBAT010066672.1:5538-23205 GCA_026413305.1 Hydrozoanthus tunicans
GATAGCAACTGTCCGGCAAGCGAGCCACATGAGGTAGAGTCCACACGCTGCGGTGTACAGCTCGTGCACAGCTATCTTGCCCATCCACACAGACATCACCGCTCGACCAATGGCAACTAAAGGGTGTTTGAACAGAAAAATACTCAAACATTTCTTGACGTTTGGGGTACCTGCACCATAAAATCATTTTTTTTAAATTGTGATGTCACGGATTAGATCGCAAGTGCAAAGACGGCGGCTCCATTGGTGTTCACCTTGCGCGTTTTGTAAACTATCTTGAACATTTCAAAAGACCTTTAAAACAAACCACAATGCCTAATGGTTGCCAATACTGAACTGTGAAAATGCCATTTTGGTGAAAAAAAGTTAAGATAACGTTATTTTACAAACAGATATGCAGTCACGATGGAGCGAACAGGAGGTCTCTAGCTTGAGTTATGCCTGTTTCTTATTAATAACTGAGTATCTGTTTTGATTTATATCAAAGAATTTAATTTTCTAACAATGCCATATTTTACCCACGTTATTAGTCCCGAAGTTTGTCTACCTAATTTCTCCAGTTTTCAAAGAAATCTAGTTTCGGCACGTAGTAGTATAGAGTGAGCAGAATAACCCCTTTTTTTGTGATGAATCTCATTATCTCTGGGGAGGAATTTATTTTTCCTCTGGGATGACGTCTTAGCTCATGAATAAAATGGGGAGGATTTAATTATCTCTTTTGTTTTCCAACCTCATGAAAAAAATGCGGAGCCGATATAAAGTCTAACACATAGTCTACTCAACCATTTATAGCTTCATTATATGCAAAATCGCGCCGACAGCTGTCAAAAACAAAACAATAGGGGATTAAGTTTTTTCCTTGTTTATTTCTTTCGTGGATTTGCATAAGTTCTAAACTCGCTATACCTTTCTTAAAGTTTGCTGTTGCTTGGCTCTCGCAGCTGAAATGACAACACGGCTTGGTTTCGCTAGTCTTATAGCGTCTTTTCCAAAGATAAAAATAGAAACATTATGTCATATCGAAACCGGTTGTAGCCGGATATAACAATGGCTGTTTTGCATAACTAATGCAGTTGGCGCCTTTTTAAAAAATGACCGTTGGAATCATTGTCATAACAAAAGACTTTATACCGGCTCAGCATTTTATTCATGAGGTTGGAAACAAAAGAGATAGTTAAATCCACCGCATTTTATTCATGAGCTATGACGTCATCCCAGAGATAATTTATTCCTCCCCAGAGATAACGAGATTCCTCCCCCAAAAAGGGTGTAATTCTGCTCACTCTATACTACTGCACGTACAAAACAAAATTATTTTGAAGTTTACCATCAAGCTTTTACAATACACAATCAACTCTTGTAGACCCTTCTTTAACACACCCCCAAGCATAGCATTTTTACAAATATCTTTTGTATGAAAAAAGGGTACCTGGCATGGTGAGCACTATAAAGCTGGCCACAGACAGGGAGAAACACATGAACGCCACCAGGAGTAAGATCTGAAATAAAAATAGGAACATAATTATTTATTTATTAACAACTATTACCAAAAAAAAGACTAAACAACATTTCCATTCCATTTCCCTTAACCATTACAGCCCTGACTTGTTTATTGACATCTAAGTTCTTATTTTAAAACTCATACCAAACAAGACGCTTGGTTGTGAGAAAATGGAAAATGACAAAACATAGCAAAGAAGATGAAAAGAAAAATTCTCCTAAATTGGTAAAGTGAAAAGTATGAATTCTAGTTGGAAGAATTTTGCAACCAATCACTTGACGTACTTTACACTGAAAGGGTTAAAAAACAATAAAATTCCCCAACAAATACTTAAGATGAACAGCAAAGTTCTCCTAACCTAGGTCTTTGAAAAGTATTGGATCTAGTAGGGAGAACTTAGTAGAACCTTCCCAAACAATCTGCTAATGCCACAATAAGAAACAAAGGCACGCAAGGAGATGATGAAGCCAAAAATGTTGCAAAACAAACAAATGATAAAGAGAAACACTCACCTTAACTGTAAACGCTCGCGGCCTGTAGTAGGGCTGGAAGCCGAGGACCCCATCAGCTCCTACGTCACCACGAGGTGGAGCCTGCTGTACCACCTGGCCAGCAGCATTCTCATTCCCAGCATGCTGTGCTGGCTGAGCAGCATTACGGTTGCCACTGGCAACATACACCTAATGAAGCAGTGTATGTCAGTTGCAAGAAAGAAAATTTCGAAGCTACAATTAAAAAAAGCACGTCTTTCTGCCAGCTGTGATTACAACTGTGGTGAATGGTTTCAAAAATCGCTATTCAACCTCACCAGGTATCGTGAATGTTTTTTAAGATGTCTTTTTTATCTTGCACTGATATTATTCAGACAGTCTTCAACATACAGTAAAAATCTTTTGAAAATCAAATTGAAGCTCTTTTTCCAAAAAATCCCCCAAATTTAGCACTATATTTGTGAAGGATTCTAGGTTTCAGTCAACTTACGTTATCTAGGCCATCCAATGGAACATCACCTAACAGGTAAGACCTCAGATCCCTAGGAACAAACAACAGTTTTAAAAATTATTAAACTATAGCGACTAGAAAGGAGCTTTTTGGGGCATCATCGTGGTTCTCCTGTTTTGCACGCTATTCAGCTTTGGTTAATTTCTGTAATTAACCAGCCGTGAAATTAAAACCGATTAAAGACTGAAACTAGACGTACACCCCGGATTCCGACCAGCGTGTGACCAGAAGCTATTTTGCAGTGAGAACTCAAGTTCTGTTAAAGAAAATCGCTCCTCATTCTACAAGATTATTGTTTATAACTGCATATAGCTGACAGAATTTGAAAGACAGGTAAAACGACTTGGACGGACTCATTCTTCGGACGAAGTTAATTCATTTCATACGTGGGAGAATTGTCGAAATTTATTGCATGAAGAACTTTGAAATAAATTTCAACAAACAGAGCCTTAGTAATGCAAACGCCCAGTTACAATTTACAAAATAACTTTTAACAGACTAAAGTTTAATCACTAAGGCTCACTTTTAGTTGCAGAACTACGTCAACCTGTTGTCAAACTTATTCCTGCATTTCGTTAGTATTTCAAAACAATATTATATCGATAGTATAAATTAATTTTACTTGTTTGTATATTTCAAGAAAGCTTGAATTTTCGATATAATCAATAGTCACTAGGTAATAACCCGGCCGTACAGGTTTGTGGGAATGCAGGAAACATTTAAAACAAAATGGCAAACAACTGCAAGAAGTAAAATAAGCTGAAAATCGTTTACAATATTGCCATAATGCCAAATTTTCAAACCAAATACCAAAATTTGGAAATCAATGTAAATATTTTAAGCATAACGAGTTATATATGCAAAGGGGACATCTCTGCTATCATTTCTACGACACGCTCAAATGCATCGTTTATTGTTTGGTTCAGTTGTAGTTTTCAAAGTCTGAAATTTTTTGAATTGCTGCCAATGTATAAACTGCTCTAATTATTCAGACCTTAAAGTTTTATTATTAGTCTTAGATAGTTAGTTATTTAGTTAGTCATGTATTAAGTTTTTCTTTTGCAGACTGGGTATTAACTATTTCGAGACTATGTCAGAAAATCAAACCGTTTTTTGAAAATTACTAGGTGTATGTATTTCAGAACTATTACTGATAAAACACAACAACAATTGATAATACAAAAACATGCTGATCGTCAAAAATAAATAAGCTGAGTTCAACATACAAGATGTAGGCTGCCACGATGGCCCAGCCTTTGATGATCCCCTTCAGCCAGTGACGGGTGTGGCCTTGCTCCAGCAATGCAGGGAGTACAACTTGTAGTAGTAACAACTCCAGGGAGAGTTCACTGACTGGCGCCTCGCTATCAAGGAAATGATTATGGGGATAAATTGTGGAAAATTATTAAGGGAATAAGGGAAATGATTATGATAATAAAATTAGAACAAATAAATGGCAAAAGTGTTTGGGAATGATTATATGGGAATAAAAACAGGACATAAATATGGCGAGGTAAAGATGTTTACCCCTGCTTTTTTACAAATGAAGAAATTTGTGCAACAACAAAACCAAACCTTAATGTGATACAATAGCTCAACTGGAGGAATCTTAATAGTGACATTAACATTTAGGTAAACTATTTTTGCTTTCCAAAAAATGAACTGAGGGAGCAAGTCTCCCAGTACAGTATGATTGAGCAATCTTTCACTGGTCTTTCACTACCACTAACCTGGACAACTGCACATTGTAGGGTAGAAAACTGGGAATCGAGGATTTGATCAGCCACACTGGTAGAAACATCATCAACAAGACAGTTGTTCCAAACACAACCTTATATTCATTAAAAACATCTCTGGATTAGTAACTGTAAGGAAAGACTAAGTAGAGTTGTTTCAAAATCTTTAAAACCAATTAGTATTAGCCATTCACAATCTATAAATCAGTAGAAATTGGGAATGACTAAATCAGTATTTTTAGAGCTATTAACCTCATGCAAATTTACATGAAAATCCACTTATCCCAACAAAATCTAACATGTTAACATGAAAACGGTCTCACATTGGATCAAATTAGCCAGAACCTGAATGCACAGGTTCTTTAAAGCTCTGCCCTGCCTTTCATTAAATCAATAATTAAATGGCAGTTTAAGCCATTTTGACATATTTACAGCTGCTGCAACTACTAATCAGAAGTCACCTGGCTGGCCCTCACAGGCAGGGGTAAGCCAAGTGCAGTAAAACCCCTTTCCTGTTAACGGGTAACAAAATATTTTAACGCTTGCTGTTCTTTTCAACACAAAACCTTGCAAGCTTTATTCTATTAACAGCCACATGTATGGGGAACTAGAATGTTCAGTAAATTTTTTCCCACGATAAACCATAAAATCAAGAAGTCTAGATAAGGAAACAATGTTAAGAACTGAAGCCAATCTTGAAACTGACATAGTAATATGGGGAACTAGAATGTTCAGTAAATTTTTTCCCACGATAAACCATAAAATCAAGAGGTCTAGATAAGGAAACAATGTTAAGAACTAAAGCCAATCTTAAACTGACATAGTAACACTTGTTTGGCTTTTCCCACAGGATTTGCAAACATTTTTCTGCTCTTAATTGCAACAGAGTTGCAGATCTAATCTCATTAGCGATCTTTACTTTCTTTAACTCTTTTGTTACTCAAGGAGTCACAGGAGACCTGCACAGGCTATAGGACTCTAGCACTGCTTTGAGGTCTGCTACCCTGGACCTTTGGTTTAACATCCTTATCCGAGAAGACACCAAGGACTTTAGAACCATTTGCAGATGTTAGAGCAAAGGCAGCACCATCTCACTGAATATTTTAAGACCCTGAGCGAAGGTCCGGAACCATGCAGGAATTTTACCAGATTTCTTCCACAGAAGACTGGCACCATCATTTAGTGGGATAATTCTATGCTTGGGTAAAATAGCATTGTTTCTACACTTATCAAAGATGGCAAGCCAATTGCCCCAACATGTTTAGGTTAAAAGGAGTTGTTGTTTTAATGAACACATCTATTAATTTTAGTAAATTAAATAATAATAATACTTTTGAGGGAAAATTTCTATCTCGTCGGCAAGTTCTTAAGAACCAAAACTGAAATGCACAAAAAAAATCAACAGTTTTCACATTACAAGTGACAGTAAGAATCTTCTTGCATGTCGATAAACTGGTAACCGGATCATCTGTTTGTAAAGAAAACTCTGAATTAATTATTTGTACTTATTTACATGATTTACTACTTTATCTTCTCTTAACAGAACCAGAAGAAAACCTCAGAGGAAATGCAAGCAGAGTTCTCGCCACAGTAGGGTGACCTGTTCTTACTCCTTCACTGCTCTGCTCTTTCCTTCAGAAAATAAAAGTTTGAAAATAACAAGACTTTATTGAAACTTTCTCAAGAAACAAATCAAACAGGGTTTTCCTTTGTTTGAACAATACCACAAGCAATTTGATAGTTTTCTCCTGCAGTCAAATTCTACAATGACTCCTGTATCAGCAGGAATAAATTCTGTAACAAGGGAGTGTGGTCAAAGCAAAATTATGAATGAAGACATTGTTATGACAGTCACAGAGCCCCCATTCGGGTACCTCTGCTCTGGGGAGAACTCTGGCAAGTCTAGCTTGTACAGCATAATAATATTTAGAAATAAAAAAACTTACAATCTTCTGTTTTTACACAATAAAACCTGGAAAATGCATTACATTACTTCTGAGTTACAATCTAACAAAAAAAGCCATAAAACTGTACCAATAGCTTACTGATTTTGTTGTGACATGCTGTTTCCTTTATGTTAAAGTAATGCCAAATTATTTAGCTTGCTTAAGAAATGCAACAAATGAACAACTACCTCTTGTACAGGATGAAAATCTGGATCATTTAGATTTCTTAAGAACCACAACACTCCGGGTCTCAAAACCTGTAAACCAGAAAAATTTTAGTCAAATTTCACTAAGCAGCCAAAGTTTAAGGAAAAAGAATTATTTAATGTATCTATTTAATAGTTATTGTGCAATAGACTACAATGGTAATAGCACTGTAAACACAAAACTGCAGGCTAATTTATTGTAAATGGCCACTTCGATTTTCCAAACAAATAAATGAAAAGATGAATGAAAGAATAAAAAAAACAAATTTTAAGGAATGACCAAATGAATGAATGAACAACCAAATGAATGAATGAATGACCAAATGAATAAATGAATGACCAAATGAATGTCAGAATGACCAAATGAATAAATAGATGACCAACTGAATGAAGGAATGAACAGATGAATGGGTGGACAGATGGATGCATGAATGAGTGAGTAAATGAATCAAAGACCAATTGAATGAATAAACGAATGAACAAATTAAATGAATGAATAAATGACCTAATAAAAGAACGAATGAATGTCAGAATGACCAAATGAGTGAATGAATGAATGACCAATTGAATGAATGAACAAATGGACAAATGAATCAATGAATGAACAAATGAAGGAATAAATAAATGAACAAATGGATGCAAGAATGAATGAATAACCAATTGAATGAATGAACGACCAATTGAATGAATGAACAAATGAATTAATGATTAAACAAATGAATGAATAAATGAACAAATGGATGCAAGAATGAATGAATTAACCACCAATTGAATGAATGAATGAATGAATGAATGAATGAATAAACAAATGAACAAATGAATTAATGAATAAATGAAATTGAATGAATAAAACCAAATAAATGAATGAACCGTACCTCTCGTAGAAGTAAAACAAATGATGCAAAGTAGAAGACATACACCATTCCTACTAGCCAGTGCAAGAACATTGCTGTTCCTGAAATTACAACAAATGGAAAAAATTATTTGTGTTCTAGTTAAGTCCTTTCATGGTCAAATAATTTATCTTATTTTATGGCATAAGAACAACAAACACTAGTTTAATAGCACTTTATATATTATTCATATAAAGCAGTGTATTAACTACAACTTTTTCTGATAATCAAGAAATTCTAATTCAAATCATTATTAACATCATTATAATATTATATATACATATATATATAATGATATATACATCATTATATATATCATTAAAGCTAGATATTATCAGTTACTGACTGATTGTGATTGGTATGAAATAAAAAACTCTTTCATGAAAGCGAAACTAACTTGGAGAACTAAGGATAAGATGCCTAATTTATAAATAATAATTAAAATCATTTTCAAAGGATTTTTCTTTTAGAGATTTAAGAAAACCTGATGAATGTACAGCATCTATATATATAATGGCCAGCAAGATATAAAGACTTTGTCAATGAGCAATAAACTTACCAGGGGCTGAATCAAAGCTAACATGACGATCTTTCAGACTTGCTCCAAACAAAGCCTAAAAGAAAGATAAATGTTGAGTGGATGAGTGAACTTTGACAACTTATATGAACAAGAGCCTTGATAAAAGTATCCTGGATGCACCTACTAGCTTTCATATATTCTACTAGACAAAAAAACTAAATATTTGTTACTAGAAAGATCATTAGTTTAAAAAACATTTGTATCTTAGTGTAGTGCGCTAGTGAGAAGTATCATTGTCTTCATTGGACCCAAGCTACCAGTTTTTTCTTATAATTATTATTCTATAACTAGAATGATTGTTTAAATTTGTATCAAAGTGCTATAGTGAGAAGTTTATAATCTATCACTGTCTTCATTGAGAAGATTATTCTTTAAACAATATTTAAAGAAAAATCTTGTCAATGAAGACAGTTATAGATTAGAAATATCTCACTAATCCTACTCTTGAATCCAAACAGCTTTAAAAAAGTTAAAAGGTAATTAATACAAATAAAAGTTTCACTGACTCACCAATGAGCACACATCTAGCCACCAGCCACAGACAAGTGGAAACAAACCAATTTCCACAACCATCAGTAAGGAAACCTGTGAGTTTAAAAATTTGATAGTATTTCTAACTTTGTTTTCAAGCCACACAATTAAGCTCTTTATAAAAGACCCTTAACACATTTTCAATTTTTCTAAGACAAGTTTTTACTATTGAATTTAAGACACTATTCACAAATCAATCACAATCTTGATCAATCTACTAAATCAAAATACTGATAAAATGAATAGTCATTAATTATTACCATTATTTTAATTCTCCAAGCTACCTATATTCTACATGATGATTAACTATCACTCATTATGCTTAACTGTGACCAAAGACAAATAAACCCTAGGGGTACTCATAGTATACATGACAGGGAGGGGTCAGCCAGAAATAACATGCCTTATCTTAGTATATGAGTAAATCGAAAAAGAATGCAAGCTTAAAATATTAAAATATACATTCTGAATAACTACAGCTCTACAGAGTCAAAAAGCCATTCAATACAATCATATAACTTCTGGAAGCTTGTTGATATGAAGCCAAGCATTTTGACACAATTATTGTTCTGTTCATGGGCAAGCACATGTCATCATTAAAATGAGAGAGTAATGCAAGCTTGCAAATATTTTTAAATCTCTTGGCTTTACAAGGAAAACATTTTTGTGAGCCACAATAGAGTCCTTTGAAGTTGGTTTTAGTAGCATGTAGCAGTGGTGAACAATTTCTTACCTTAATTACTACATAACACAACCCAATAATTCTTTTTGCCCTAAAAAATAAAGAGAAAACTATCACTAACAAGTTGCTTAAAGGTTTAAAAACAAGCACATCTCTTAATTGTTTGTCAAGCTAGCTACATAAAACAATTTGTAATTAATAATTATTGTGGTTCTGGGCCTGGTTGTACAAAGTCTGGATAAGCTATCCGCTGGATAAGTGCTTTCTATTTTATGCAGTAATGCTATAATGAAAGTTGTTTGACACCCCTTAAACCATTACCTTAGGAGTCTTCCACTCACTTAACAACCAGACTCGAGAAATCAACAAAGAGTCAATCAATCTTTGATTTATAAGTGATGACCATTGGCTTTTATCCAGCAGATAACTTATCCAGTCTTTGTACAACCGGGCCCTGGCTTCACAATCAGTTTAACTAATAATTTTGCTATGTGTACCATGTATTCTACAGCCAGTGGAAATAAATTTTGACAGCTGGAGCAGAACCTCCTCAGCAAATGTTGCAGTGTGTGTATTGTGCTTGATTGAGGGAATACAGTATTAGGAATAATAGTCTCGCATAGTTTATGAATTGGGAAAGGTTTGATATTCAACATACCTTCTGAAGTTAAACAAAGATGAAAGACTCTGTGAAAAAACAGTAGTCAAGGAAAAGAAAAACAAATTTGAAGTAAGTAAAGTCCAAGCCAGTTGCTGTAAAAAATAATTGACTAATCTAACGGAGTTTGCTAGATGGAGTTTCATTTGGGGTCATACAACAGATGTGCGTAAATAGTTAGATATAATTTAAGTTGAAAAATATTTTTTAGCTATAATATATATATTAGCTTTAATAACTATGAATAAAAAAATGCCATCTGGAGTATCTTATGCAGTGTTTTCCCTAGATGTGAAAGTAGGCGTTGGAATAACATAAGAAGGTGCTGCAACAAACTTTTTATTATCAACTCCGCATTAGAGCTTTTCTTTTTCAAACAAATATTTAAAAAGACAAAAAAGTAGGCATTGGAAACTGCAGAGTTGCCATAGGATGCGACGGCCGATGGCTTTTTCTGAAAACACTGTTTTGTAGCATTGTGACTTATACCCGTCATGAAAACCTGTCCTACATTACATTCAGCAACAAGAAAAGGAACTGCAATTAATGGAACACCTAAAGAACGTGGTTGCACTGCACATTAATTTTAAGAAAGTGGTAACATGGAAATTCCAGAGAAATATAATTTAAGGATTTTAAAAGATCGATGCTGGAAGTCTTTAATTGCCTATTTTTGATGTCTCAAACTTTTGAAACAGAATTTCAAGAAAAGCCTTTTGTGAATTTTTTAGAAGGCAGACAAATCTTGTGAATGAATAAACTGCAAGTTTTAGATTCAATAAATAGTAAGAAAGATTAAATTCTGCAAGGATACATGACACAAGAGAAGTGCCATTGCAATAATCAAATATCCCATTACTGTGGTCAGTAAACCATCAAACTTTGATTTCTGCATCTGAAATACAAGAAAAATATCAATTTAATAATTATATATGACTTTGTACAATGAAACAGATTTTCATATATTATTTTGTTATATTTTCAAAATTATACTAAAAATATTCATTAATTTGCCAATTTGTTCCAAATTAAACTTATGATTCATATATACAGTACTTACTTAGAGTTCTGTGTATGATGCAAAACTTGCATTAAACTATCAGTTATTTTTCTCATCTATCTATTGTGCACTACTTACAGTTTCTTCTAATGACAATAATATCACAGCAAACTGACCAATGTGGAATGGACAAAAAGCTGGAAAAGAATAAAGTTAGTTAAAGAAAATGACTGATGTGGATTGGGCAAAATGCTGAAAAAGAACTTAAGTTAAGGCATGGCTACACGGCAACATTGCACATAACTGAAGACCTTGGTGTAGACACACAGTGAAACTGTTGCATGCAATGCTGCAGGAGTAGGAACAATTTCAGAGGTGGCTATGTATACATGGTGCAATTCTTTCATTGTGCACAATGTGGCTGGCAATGTTGCATTGTGTAATGCCTTTAGATGAAAAACACAGTCATTTATAGAACAAAGTCATATAAGAACTATCATAAAAACATGTAGTAACAAAAGGAGACTGAACTTTTGTTGAGGCAAACACGACTGACAACAAAAGGTTAAACAGATAGTTGTTTTAAAAACAAAATTATTGAATAAAGAAATAAGTTATTTTGAACATTGTGTTGACAGTTTTTCATCACTTAAATACTGTTTTTACAAGATTCTTAAGATTAACCTCGATAGTCAAATATATTTCATTAAAACTTACCAAAGACGAGTATAAATGAGGTATTTAGAGAAACAACCCAGAAAACATGCTCCTGTTGAACAAGGTAAAAGTATTTAATATTAACAATCATTGTTAAAATGGGCTGTCAACTCTGCCAGTAGTAAAACAGATCTAGACGATCAAGCTTTTTCTTACAAATGCTACTAAAATATAAAAAATTCATGTAGAATGCTGAGTTTGATAAGTTTAAATCTTAATAAGCCATTTATAACAGTGAAAAAACTGCCATCCATTTTCAATAACTATTGATTGCATGGCAGCAAACCCTTTGGTTTGCTTTTAAAACTTTCAGGCTAACCAGCAGAGCAGAGCAAAAACAACTTTTTTCAGTTATTTTAAAACATTTCCAGAGTGTCACCTTTTAGCTTATTATTTTGAAACTGTTAGTTATAGCTGATTCTTACGCCAAGTCCTTGAACAAACTGTTTGACTTAGGTACTTGTGAAACTGGTTTAAATAACTAGTTCTGTGATACATTTTGTTACAACTTATACTTTACCAGAAAGACAAGGGAACCATCCAGGCCAAGCATCTGTTTATAGAAAAAAAAAAGTATTCATCAGCTACACTGAGTGTGCACATTTATTGATAATTTTAAGAAACACAAAGGGACCCATAGTTGGGTAGTTCTGTGTCAAACTATTTAATCCAAATAATCTTTATGTACACTATATACTACTTGTTAAAAATATCACTCAATTATCATTCATTCCATCACAGACTTTACTTATCATGATATAATGACCAGAATCATTTTCATTGTGACCATTATCACAACCATAATAATCATCACTATTATTATCATCACTTTCATAATCATCAAAAACATTGCCATCATCAATTTCACCATTACCATCATCACTTTCATCATTTTCATCACCAATTTCATCATCATTTTTATCTTTATTTTTATCATTGTCAATTTAATTAAATCATCATCATCATTCCCACCAACATCACTTGCAACATAATCAATTTCATCATCATCATTTGTTTCATCAATTTCATTATCGTCATCATTATCATCATTTTCAACATCATCAATTTCATTATTTTCATCACCAATTTCATCATCATTATTTTTATCTTTATTCTCATCTTCATCAATTTCATCATCAACAATATCATTGTCATCATCAATTTCATTATTACCATCATTATTTCCACCATCATTACTTTTATCATCATTTTCATCATCATCAATTTCATCACCAACAATATCATTTTCATCATCAATTTCATTATTACCATCATTATTTTCCCCATCATTACTTTTATCATCATTTTCATCATCATCAATTAAGTCATCATCATCATTT
The DNA here is from genome assembly GCA_026413305.1 of Hydrozoanthus tunicans. Taxonomy (NCBI): domain Eukaryota; kingdom Metazoa; phylum Cnidaria; class Anthozoa; order Zoantharia; family Hydrozoanthidae; genus Hydrozoanthus; species Hydrozoanthus tunicans. The sequence goes on from JAOBAT010066672.1 coordinate 18,331, forward strand.
CCACCATCACCACTAGCAACATAATCATTTTCATCATCATTTGTTTCATCAATTTCATTATCGTCATCATTATCATGTCATCAATTTCAACATCATCAATTTAATCATCATCAATATCATTGTCATCATTTCCACCATCACCACTTTTGTCATTTTCATCATCACTTTCATCATCATTTTCATTATAAGTTTTATTATTATCATCATTATCATAATTTCCACCATCACCAATTTCGACATCATTTTCATTATCATTTTTACTATCATCATCATTACTCATTAGTATCATCAATTTCATCATCATCATTTTCATCATCGGTTTCATTATCATCATCAGTAGTATTGTCATCAATATTTTCATTATCACCATCTTTATTTTCATCAACATTTTTGTTATTGTTTTTATTTTTATACTACTTTAGTAGTTACACTGACCCTTTCCCAGGTTAGCTCCTCTGCAGCTCTTTCCCATTCCACTGGGTTCCAATTAGCATCATCTATAATCATCAACAACATGTAAGATTAAAAATGGAATAATAAGAAGAGGGGTTCTGCAAGAATGCTGTTTATTCCAACTGATGAAGAACAAAAGTAAACCCAGATTCAGAAGCTTACTAATCCTTTCCTGGCGGCTCTGTCTGGGAGAGTATTAATTTTTGCCGAGGTCTTCCATTGTACAGATCAAGGGAAGGGAGGTTTGTTTGAAAGATCAAGAGCAAAGTATTGTCCCAGACATCCAGAGCAATCGAAATGATATTATTATTTTTCTTATTTTATGGCTCAATGGTTTAACAAAATTAATTCTCCCAATGTTATTTTGATTTTTGAGGTTTACTGCAGCAAAAAGTCTGTACACTAAGTTATTGACAAGTCTAACTTTCAGCCAATCAGAAGGCACAAAAAAAAGGTTATTGGATTTAAAATCAGTGCAAAAGCTAAGCTAAATCCTTCCTTGTGCCTAAGTGGCTCATAGGCCAAGAGCTTATCTCTGGTTTCTGTAGTGTTGATTGTCTTCAACTCCCCCTGGACAGGAAACTAGACTATCGCAGGTTAGCTCCAAGGATAACTGGTTCTAATTCATACAGCTGAGTCGACTGGAACAAAGTCAGGTAAAGTGTCTTGTTCAAGGACACAACACAGTGAGCTGATCGGGGCTCGGTCAAACATGGTAGCTGCTCAGCCACTGTGTCGACAGCTCTACAATCAGTGCTGGTAATAATAAAAACAACCACTGAGAGAGTGAAGCTTGTATACAGTGAATATATTCAACATGTGCTACTATTTTGCATACCATGTTCACCATTTGGAGCTCCTATCTCTTGTCCATTATTGGCTAACTCTTGATGCTGGTTTCCGTCAGCCCCTTCATTTGGTAACCCCCCGGGAGGTTCTTCATCAACCCCCTGTTGGGGCTGACCCCCCTGGTTAACCTCGTTTCCTTCATTGTTTGCATTGTTGACAGCTGCTTCATTGTTTGCCTGTAAAACAACAATAATCAGAGCAAAATCGAAGGTTAACAGACTGATTAACCACAGCTGGGGAACCTTAGGTTTTGAAACCATGCCCGTGTTTCCTGAGCTGAAATTGTTTGAAAATTACAAGTACTTTTTCACAGCAAAGCAAATCTTTATGAAAGGTTTATATAATTGTTTGAATTCTCCCTTTACCCAGAGAATTCAATAATCAATCTGCTTTTGAACAATCAGTCCTGATGTATTTTGCCAATATTATAAGTTTTGGTCTTCTGTTGTGGAATGACCTGGATCAGTTAAATTTGGTTTTTATACTTTTGAGAACAGTTTCAATTTGTTCACCTTTCATCAATGTCAATGACTTTAGACAAAATTAAATTGTTAACTAATAATGTACTGAACCATTTTAACTATACCATTAAAGTTGATTAGTTTTGTTTTAAAACAATTCTTGTTGGATTGTTCTCACAATTTCAATCATCAGAGAAGAACTGTTCAAAATGAAAACAATTCCATAGAGAGGGTTAATATTAACATGTTTTTCTAAAACTTTGAACTGCTACTTTTTAATTGCCCAAATCAAGATCTTGTTTTTTTTTGCAGAATTATGAAGTAGAAACATATTATAAGACAATCAAGATTCCAAACATTCAAGATAAAAAACATCAAAGCATGTTTTTTCAAGGCTAAAGATGATCATTGCTGGTGCTTTTTGTCTGCCATTAATCAAGAGCAAATCACCTGTGTCAAATACTATCAAGGTTGAGAACAGACATCGGATATGATGACAATGATGCAACCCTTGCCACTCCCAAGTACACAGCATTGTATGCTGAGAGACCAATTAATGGGTTTCTTTCATTGTTTTATCATTATAACATTATTTTTTGGGTGTGCTTTGCATATGGTTGGCATTTTGTACATGGTTTTGGTTGTCCCAAGTTGAGTCATTGACATCATGGTGATTTGCAACTCTGTAACGGTGGACGGATTTTTCGCTCAGACACTCGCAGAACTCCTGCTGTACACAACTTGTTATTATAGAGGGGTTATTTCTCCTTCTAATCTGTAGATTGGCATAGAAAGTGAGGAAAAAGATTCAAGTAGGCTTTCGCACTTGTCTAGTAGCACTTTAAATACTACTTAAGTTGAAGTACTTTCCAAACTGTGCAGATGTGAAAATGAAATCAAATCAAGAACTCACCACAGGCTGACCACCACCAAAGAGCCCGGCGCCGACTGCTTGTATGTTGGGCAGTGGATCATTCTGACCAGGCTCCAACCAGTCGGGGCCACCATTGACGACAATTTGTTCTCGTAACCACACTAGGCTGATAAATGCACATAAGGTACATGCTACTACAAAGCAGCCTCGGATGCAGTCAGTGAACAAATTCTCCCTGAAATGGTCAAAAGCATTATTTGATAACTATTTCGATTAATTACTTAAAACAAAGTGCTAACAGACTCACTGGATTGCATAATAATACTTAAAACTTTGTTCAGAATTTCTTTTTCTGCCAAGTTTACCTTCCAAGTCCTTGAAGAATCCTGAATCATTTTCTAATTCAGCCACTAAAATCAACCTTTTTTAAAGTAAATTATACATCTGACGTTTTCAGAACTTTGAGCTCTTCATTTGTTAATTTTAAAAAAATTTGATTCATCTAGTAGTTAAAGTAGAAATTACAACATAATTTACACATTCAGTATACACAATAATGGTACTGCAACAGATACAAGATTTCTGAAATGATAAACTTACGATGATAACATGTCCAGAGGTAGTGTTAATAAAGAACTCACTGAACCTGCAAACAGGCATCTATAAATTCGATCTGTAAACAGAAACAGTTAAATAAAATATTAAATAAATAGAAAACTAAGCTCAACATCTTTAGTAAAAAAATAAAGGCATTCATAGGGTTTTCAAGAACTGAAACTGCAACTTTCAGATGAGAAAGTAGACATAATTGTATTATTACTGTATTTATTAATACATTGCTTATTACTGTATAACATTAATGCTTAACACTACAGAAACTGGAGAAAAGCTGCCCCCCCTGAGCCACTTAGGCTCGAGAAAGGAATTGGCTACATTAAAAATATATAATCAAACAAAAAATATTGCAAAAAAATGTTAAAAAACATTGTTAACGATTTGCTTCAGCAATCCACATAATTTTTCCAAGAGGAATCTGGGCAAGTGTTGGGGGGACTGGGATTTAGAATGCCCAGCTTGTTCTGGGTTGGTTGGTTCTCTCTAGAGCTGCTATAACTGTAGTTGCCTCGGTAGCTCAGTCATTGGAGCACCTGCCATGTGATCGGGGTGTCCTGGGTTCGAATCCCGCTCTAGGCAGTTTTGTTTTTGTTCTTGGTTTCTCTTATGCTTGCCTTTGGTTCTTTACAGCTTGTCAGAGTTGATCTCTCTGAAGATGATCAAGCTTTTGAAAAATAGCTTCTGCAAACCAAACTGCTTTCAGTTAAAAAAAAACCGTCAGACATTCATATCAGACAAACAGTCAATATGCTCACACTCAGCTGTTCATGCATGAGCTTCATCATTTGCTGTGGCTCAATGAACAATTAAACAGCATTTTTTTCTACAAATCTTTTGTTTGTCTTGAAAGGGAACTCCATATTAGATGATCGAGTTGCCTCGCTGGTATATATTAAAACATTTACCCTATTTCAGTTTCGGTGGATAGTCGCTTGATGAATATCTACTTCACACCTTCAGCCCTAAGTTGATATTCTACCACTATCCACCTTGACTGTAATTAGGATAAGAGTTAATTAATATACATCTACTTACATGCAGTGATAGGCACAACTCCCAGCCACGCCAGTGCAACAAGTGTGTAATGAAACCAATATCGTAAAGCTCGTAGGATACTTCTTGCTAGACCACCGACAAAGTCTTTGATTGGCAGGTGGCTTGGCATGTCGGGTGCATAAACTAAATAAAAGCCAATGAGAAAACAAACTGTTTATTGCTGTAAGCTGTAGTAGAAGGCTGGGATTTCAAGAGTTTGCTTTGGCTGGGCATGTAAGGTGCATAAACTAAAACCAAATGAGAAAACATATTTTTTTCCTTTAATTCCTTTAATGACAATACTCCTAAGACAGTATGAACTATACTAGGAGGTGAAACTTAAATACTAATATGAATACATATAAGTATAGAAAAAATATATATGGATTTAATTTAAATAGATAAATAACTAAATCAAATAAATATAAAATCAAATATGTATATAAGTATATATGTGTGTATAAAATCCAACTTATTTACGGCGAAATTAAAACACTTTTATAATCAAAACACATGCTCACGATTTAATGGCTGCGAGAGCAATACTTTTAAAATTGTTTAAGTTTACATCATCATTGATTGATAAGT
>JAOBAT010066683.1:0-23203 GCA_026413305.1 Hydrozoanthus tunicans
CAGTGACGTCTCGAAAGAAATGTCACGTTTCCGGTTGCCGTCGTCAGGTCGGCGACGTCTGTTGCTTAAGGTGCCTATTTACCAACTTAGTACTTTTCCAAGCCCGAATGAACCATTGAACCATTAAACTCAAATATTTAACAATAATCCCAGACTTATGGTGTCGAGCGGATAGGAGACTTTAACTTCCCTAGTCGAAAGACTAATCCATCAATGATTTCAAGTTGGAAACTAAAGGATATAATGCAATAATCCTGTCGATCGGGTTTCTGATAAGCTTTAACACAACCATGCACTCTAAAATTTCTTGAAGAACAAAAACCTCTCGGGACAGTAGGTAAACTTCAGAAAGTATATATATTTTCGGAGTCTTTTGAGAATCTTTTGGCTCAAAAAAAACTTTTAAAGTCTAGGAATGAAAGCCAAAGGTTGTGGGTTTAAATCTGATTCGCCGAATCATAAATTATTCCCAGAAAACGTGCCATATCTAAGAAGGGGTTTGAAGAAAGACAATATTGCTTCTGAAGCCAAAGTGTATAACACAAGATACGAGGTGCACAGCTGGATGATAATCAAAATTATGGAAAACTTTGGCATCTTTTTATAAATACCAAATACAGTTTTTATGCCTGTATTTAATCCAACAAAAGAAATAACTTTCAGTTTTTCTTTTGAGTCAAATATAAAGTTTAAGTATCGTATCAAAATCTTTTTCTACTGCTGATACCGATGCTGTTGGTTGTGTTTCTATGAGGTTTTAAAGAACGAACCATCTTCCATCGTCTGAATAACAAATGGTTCACTCCAGTTTCCTTCTCCTTTGTCTGTAAAGGCCAGCAGTCGGAACTCGTAACTTGTAAATGGGAAAAGGTTGCCAAACCTCATTTCATGCACTGATCCATTCACTGTAAAATTGATACTTTCTCCCCTCAGAGTGTCATTTACAAGGATTTTATACCCCAAAATGATCCCATTCCTGAGATTGGGGTCAAGTGGTTGCCAAGAGAGAGACAACCCCCTGGACGTGACATTGGCTGTTGATACATTTCGTGGTACACCGCTTGGTTCTGAGAATAGATACAGTTTAAGTCATTTCATAAAATAAGAAACGGTCGTGCAAAAAAAACCACGCTCGACTGATATTTCTAGCATTGTTTTAAAAACAATTGACCGATAATTACTACAAAGTTACAGTGTAAAGTGAACATTACTTCTCCTGTGTTCCTTCAACTCACTCTTCAAACTCATCGTTTTAATAGCTTGGACTATCTTGATGCTACGTTCAGAAAGAAAGTAAAAGTAGAGCGCTGACTTTTTAAAACCAAATTTGGAAAAAATGGAAAAAATTGAGATGGTCGATTTTGAACCAACATTTGAAATCCTATATTAAAGCGATTACTCGTTTTTATTGCCATGAGATATAAATTAATTACATCATGGTTATTACTGACTAACAAATTCTAGAGGGTTTAGTAACCTAGCTTTTATTCTTCAATGTTTGTTAGGAGTAAAACTATAAGGACAAACTTTTAAGCGCATATATCACTGTAAATTAAAGGTCTTACCAGCTTCATCTGTAAGGACAGTCACTTCTGAGCTACATTTTGAAATGCCTTTTACATTTACTGCGACAATTGACACGCTATAAGCTGTGTACTTTTTCAAGTCTTTTAGTTCCTTTAAACAACCATTATGACTCAGTGTTTCCTTGATATCAGCACCACAAAGTTCCTTGTACCGCACAATGTAGCCTAGCATGGCAGCATTTTGATGCGGCAGTGGAATCTCATTCCATTTTAAATTGATGCTGGTTGAGCTCGTATTGGATGCTGAAGTGATTGTAGGTGGACGGTCTGGAACTAAAAAGAGAGGACAATGTTTTTCAGTTATTCAGGATTTAACAGCACCTGTTACAGTTTTTGCTTTCAAAAATGTAAACTCAACCTACATAGCCCTGCTTTGTTTAATTAACTATAGCACACTATAATCTGAAAATTTACCATCTTGTCCTGTGATGAATACGAGTGAAGGAATTTCGTTCCCAACTCCCTTTGGGGTTATTGCTGCAATGGAGAAGGTATAAACTGTGTCTTGCTCCAAATTCTGTAAGAAAAGCGAGCAATTTTTTGGTTGTAAATTTTTGCTGACGGAAGTACCATTCTCTGCAAGTCGGCTGTAGCGTACAAGATACCCTTTCATATCTCCATTCAGATGTTCTGGTGGAACTGCATTCCATTTAATCTCAACACTTGTAGAGCTCAAGTTCTTTACCAAAGTTATCCTTGGAGGAACAATTGGAACTGAAAGCAAAAACAAGCATGTTTCAGAAATAATTTTATCCTATACACTTCCCCAAAAATGTTTTTAGATCAAAACAAAATACTGATAAGCAACGTGTGAATCAAATATGGAAACTGATCAGGTCTTCTCTTTTATCATTGTGAAGGCTGAAAAGTGAGATGTTAAAACGCTGTCGTCTCAGGAAGAAAATGACAGGCACTTTTAGGAGTACCTTCGTTTAGCATGCATCACTACACAACTGGTGGTAAGCTAAGTTCGTCTTTATAATAAACTGGATTAGACTGTAAAAAACAATGAAGAAGGACCTTATCTTGCCTAGGAAACAATCGATTTGGGCACAAGCATGCATAAAGACCACAAATCAAGAAATCATACCATCTTGATCTGTGGTAACAACAACCATCGGACTCCATTTTCCAGCCCCTTTGGACGTTGTCGCTGCAACTGTGAAGTTGTAAGCGGTGAACTCTTCCAAATTTTGTAGTTCTATGGAGTTGTTGTTCGTGGTCAGGGAGCTGAAAGCGTCATTTTTGGCGAATTGGTTGTATCGCACAAGATATCCTCTAAACACACCAAATAAATGCTCTGCGGGAACTATACTCCAATTTAGCTTGATGGTCGTTGAACCAGTGCTTGTCGCTGAAGTTATGTTTGGTGAAACTGTCGGAACTGAAAAAAAAATCAAATCGTACAAAATTAAAAATTGCTATTAACAGAACAAACAAAAAGTCCTTGAAGAACCTCAAACAAATTTCGAAAGATAACTTAACTGCGCTCGTAATAAGCTTTTACAATTGGTTTTAGGCATATAATGCATACTCAAAACATATTCATAAATAACCACTTTATGCTCCAAGTTCCAATAAATAGTGAAAAAACAGCGTTGCTTGACTTTCCCCCTTTCCTATACCTCTGAATTTTGATAGCATTATTCTTATTTATTTATAGGTAAATCCATTGCTTGACATCGTTAACTCTTCGCATAGTTTCACGCGAAGAACCGATATCGATTCTTCAAGTGAAATTAAGCGTGGAATTCACGAGTCAGGCAATGGATTTTCCTTGAATCGCATAGCATTCTTCGAATCATTTGTTTGTCAGGTGCAAGCCCACTTTCGGGAAACCAATTATATGCTCGGCTGTCTTTTCATCAGCCAATCAATGTAGTGCAGTGCGCACAGTCACGACAAGGCAGTTGGTGAGAACAAATTTTCTACTCATCCACTGAAATGTACTCTTACTGAAAATAGAAAGATCTAAAGTTAAAAATTGTTTGACATACAATGACAACAACTCAGTTGCTTGACAAGGATAAATTAATGGTGAGTTACAAGGTAAACACGAAAAACACGACAATCTATCAGCGAATAAACAAACATCGGCAAAAAGTCATAAACTCCAATTAAGTAAGTATTGAGTTTTGTTTCTGAAAAGGAATTGTTGTGAAGGTTTCAAACCAAGGTCAATCTAAAACTGAAAGCTGGTTTGGTCATTTTTTAGAACAACAAAACAAAAAACCGAAGGAAAAAATAATATGTACTATTTAGAACGTGGTGATGCATGCACGATGAATGGCGACAAATTTTACTTAGGAGTTGTTAAAAGCTGCACCACTGAACAAACTTCCCTAAGCATCTGCCAAGAGATTAGCTGGAGAAAACGCTGTTCTGGGCTTATGGCGGAGGCTGAAACGATCGTTTGTGGGGAAAAGTATAATTAAACTGCATTTGGTTCAGTGTGGCACTGTTGCTTGTTGTTGTGCCAGCTGCTGTTGACTTGCCTGAATCCGGCTTACTTTTTGGACATTTTTCTCTGCTTTAATTTCCTGTGGATTGTGGCTATAACTCCGAATCGAATCAGCGTTTGCATTTACTCTTAACTCACTAAGATATTTCAAGTTATCCATTTCTGTTACATTAAGTGAATTTGTTGTATTTTCTCACAGCTGTCTTGTTTACTTGCATGATTTTCGAGTCGTCGACGACGGCGAGTGCTCGCTAAGCCTAAAGTTAGCGGTTTTTGATCGCTCTAAAAACGGAAATTTGAAATCTGCACTCCTCTTTCAGCCAATTAGCATACTTCTTTTAACAAAACTTTTCCACAAAAAATACCCACTGTAGTTAACCAATCAGAAGGCACGTTATATGGTGAACTATGCGATTCTACACAGAATCGTTAGCATTGAAGAAGCTGGTGTACACTTCTAAGCAAATCTTTGAAGCGAACTAAGAGAGTAAGTGAGAGCTGTTTCAATTCAATACACAAAAAGTAATTAAGAATTTAAGTCTTGCTTATAAATCTATTTCATAGTAGTACCACTTCGTAGTATGATTTGGTGAAAAAAAAATCAGATATGAAGCGCAAATAACTGAACAAAAAGGAGCAAACTTTGTATACATATTTTGTTAGGAGCAATTGGACTAGCAAGTAGAAAAAACAATAAAAATCAAACGGGTTTCGTTTATGCTAGATTTATCAATTGCACTGGCATTGTTAAGACCGCAACAAACTAGACAATGTTTTGTCTGAAGGGACCCGATCTTACGACTGCGACGAAAAATTGGCTGCGTTTGGCAGTTAGAGTTGCCGTGAAGGAAGACCTGACAAACTAGATCCGAAAACATCTGATCAGACATTGTTGGCTATGTGGCAGTGACAAATATTAACCTGTGCGCACCAGCCAATTGGTAGCGAACCCGCTAGCATGTGATAAATATAAAATGCAGCATGGCTTGTGAACTGGACCGATAAATCTCCCGACAGCAAAACTGGGTTAGTGTTGTGATCGAGCTACGACCAAAACCAGATTTTTGTGTGTAACGGCCCTTAGCAGTGCAAAGTTGATGAAAAACGTGTACGTACTCGTTATTGTTATTAGTTTTCTCTTCATAACTTTCATCATCATATATGCACTGAAACTCTTTCATTATCATTTATACTTCATTTTTCATACCTCCCTCTTCTGAATATATTGGGATCACTTTTGACATCTTTCCCATTCCGCCTAGTGTAATAGCACGAGCTTTTATGTCGTACGTAGTAAGAGGCAACACATTCCGGAGCTTAACCTGAGGAGGAACTCCGTTAACAGTATAGGTAGTGTAAACCAAAGAGCTCTGGGGTTTGTAGTGGATCTCGTAACCTTGAATTATGTCAGGAAATATAGTGTGTTCTGGCGGAGCTGTTATACTCAATGAAATTGAAAGAAGCGAAGCAGGATCAAGGCTAGCGGACAACACAGGAGGCCCTGCGTAGGCTGTAGAAAGAACAAAGCTTCAGTCATTGGTATTACTACTATTACTTTCACTACAATTCATGCTATCTCTACGAAGAAGAAGGAACTCTGCTAACAGTAAAGATAGTGAAATTTGAAGAGCTCCTTAGAATAAAGATGATGATAATGATAATGATAATGATGATAAAGATAATGATAACGGTAACGATAAAATGACAACGATAATTATAACGAAAATGATAATGATATCGATAACGATGCTGAAAATGAAATTGATGATGATAACGATAATGATGACGATAAAGATAATGATAGATAAAACTGTTCTTCGTGTAATTGATATTATAAACCAATCAGATAGAAGCAGTTGATCGTTAATCTTCTGAGTGACTGCTATCGGTGGTTCTATTCTTAGTTTTTGACGCTTTGAGCAACAGATATCAACGAATTGATAAGTGTTTCTTGTCTTTCTAAATAGAACAAACCATAATGACAAATTGTTCTTCACTTGACTCTGAGCAGTCTTTTGCACCACTACCCTCGGGATCTGCGGTTTTACAAATATTTTTAGTCTATATTGGATCTGCAGCCCTAAGAAACAAACTCATCTCTTTGAAGTTTTTTTTTCCTTAAGAATTGATTTGATCTCTCGCACCTTTTTGGCAAAAAGCAATGTCTCCACGAAAATCGTCAAAGCTAATATGTCCCCAACGCCCAGAATTATTGTCAATAATCTTCAGTTTAGCCGTTTTGCCAATAAAATTTGTAGTATCCCAGCCTTTTCTTTTAAGCATTTCTGCTTCACAAAATGCTGCTTGTTTTAGGACAGCCTCTCCATTGATTACCAGCTCGATACAAACATTGAAACAGCCTGCGCCAATCAGAAAAGTCACTTTCGGTCCAATGATTTGGAACTCAGGAGATACTAGGGAACCTTTAGGTTCGTCTCCATGAACCCCACCGCCTGGGTCTGACGAACTTTGCCTTTTTTCATATCCACCAATCCAAAAATCTCCCTGATGCAAGGAAGGTTCTTTCCTTCCTCTTAGAGTTGGATTGTCGCCATAAGTTGGCTGATAGTCAAATGCGTCACCTGTTTTGCTCCAACCATTGAGAGAGGAAGAGCCACCCTCAAAGTCAAACACCGCTGACTTGCAATCTAGATAGCAAAAGTGCAATCACACTGTTAACCAAACATAAAAACTGTTTAGTGCGTCTGCGAGTAAGGATAGCAGCTTCGTAGCGTTCAAATTAAAGTTTTATAGTACTTAAAATACAAAATAGAGCATAAATATAAAATGTTAAAAGTATAAAACGGATAAAATCATGGAAGTCTTAAAAACCGTTACATCGATGTATCACGCAGTATGGCGACCATCAGACCAAAAAAAAATTTTCATGCAGTTTTAAAATTGCACGCCGGCATTTGCTTATTAGTTTAGATCTTTTGTTCGGTGAATTACGCTTGTATGCGTTAAGAATGCATAGTTTCTCACAGAGGCATAGATTGCATGTTTTTGCTCCGGAGTTGTACGCTCTGGAACGTCTTAAAATACACCATTTGATTTGGTTATTGGTTCCTAAATCTTTTTAAATCCCAGTACTTATTTTAGTTGACTATATTCTAAGTTGTAAAATACAATTAATTAGTTATTAGTATATCACTGTACCAAGTTATAAATATATCTTGTATTGTTCTTCTGTATTACACACTTCTTTTACTATTATATTATGCATTCATTGTCATCTTCACCATGTTCGCGCTATCGGGTTTAGATCCTGCGTGTATGTATCACTTAAACATTAAATAATAAGTTAAGCTTGATCTTTATTCTTTTATTTTGAAAATTTCCTTTGAACCCTTTCTTGGAATAAGTTTCAAGTGCAACTGTAGTTTTTACCCAGGCTCTTTCATCGGGGAAAGAAAGAAAGAGCCTGGGTTAGTGGTAGGTACAACTGTATATTTACCTGAGGGTAAAAAGCATTTGTCCTTAATTGTCACGATTTCCTCCCCGGTCAGTGCTATATCATAAATCTGTAGACACGAGATTTGTCCCTTAAAGAATCTTTGGTCGCCCGAAGTATCTACCTTTCCTATTCTAACTCCATTGTTGGTTAGAGTAGATAGGTCCGATTTTTCACCAAAATTTGTCTCAGCCTTCTTTAAGCCATCAATCCAAATTTCTATACGTCCAGAAAATCCTTGGAAGGTCACGGCAAGGTGCTGCCAAACTTTATGTCTTGCGAGATATTTTAAGCCCTTAAATTTACTGAGTTTGCGAGATTTTAAATTCCAATGAAACGATTTTCCACTTTCCTTAAGCCACAAATGAACATACCATTTTGCACTATTGTGATACTGAAACAAAGGTCCATCTGACTCAGGCCTGATCCACATCATAACTGTGATAGAGAAACGCGTATCGAATGCTTTGTGTCGCGGTATTTCAATGTAGCTGCTGGCTGTACCAGAAAAAGAGTACGAACCCCCTGGTTTTCCGTGGGGCCCTTCTGCTAAAATGACTCCAACTGCAGAACCAGGGGGTAGTCCATAAGAAGAAACTTCTTTAAAACCGTGTTCAGCGTTTAAAGGATAAACAGCAACTGGCTTGGGAATTCCTAAAACGTGAGAGATTTTCATATTTTAAAATACCAAAGTATATAAATACATTAAATTTATACTGTGCAAGGATATTGGTTTCAACTCGGTGTGAATTTACTTTTTTGCAAATGAGTTTAAAGGTTTTCGTTGTACACAAAAACTACAGATTTTTGTTCCCTCCCCTTGTTCTGAACTTTTTGTCAAAAACGATGATGAAAAGTTTTAATGAACGAAGAAAAGCCTACATGTTGAAAGTCTTCGGTCAGAAATAAAAAAGACAAGAAGGCTTGATCCTGTCGGCTTTAGAGAGAAAAAACCTTAAAATTTATCTCCCAAGCTTCCAAATTGCGGTATTGCTCGATCTACTTACATTTTCTCACTTTTCTATTAACTTGCACGTAGAGATACTATTACTTACAAAGCAGTTCTCACCTTTCATTTTTCCGAGGCATCTGTTTTCCCTTGTGGCAACGAGATTGAATACATCAAGTGTCTTGTTGTATAACTGCAAACAGGACACTCTTCCTTTGAAGCGCCTTGGATCGCCAATCCTTATTCCCATTCTTACATCGAACTGAGTAGGAATTTCTAGACCTTCTTTAACTTTCTTGTTATAATTAGAACGATCAATTATCATCCTCAAGCTTCCATCTTTATAACTAAAAGATACGCCTACGTAGTGCCAAGCCTTCTTCTGCAAGGTTGGTGACTCCAGCGCTGGTTCCTGCTGTAGTGTGGAACGATTTGCTACTCGCCACGACAGCTTTGAGTTCAAATACCACAACTGCACTCCTGGAGTACTGGATTTAAAATCAAGAATCGGTCCGTCATCGATTGGGTATATCCAGGCAACAACGGAGATAGCCCGACTATTGAGCTGTGGGTTGCTCTGAAATTCAACTTGGCTACCACCCTCGTAGTCGCCTTTAAAATAAAACGACCCCTCTGGTTCTCCATTTGGACCCTCGGCAAGAGTGATTCCCTGAATGATGCCAGGGGGATGGTTATTACTACTCATATCCCTGGCCATGAAATCACCGTTAAGAGGGTACGTTGCTACTGACATCGGGTCTGAAACGGAGAAGAGCGTCACAGTTTGAACAGCTCCCCCCCCCTCGTCAGTCGCATTATAAGTGTAAAACATCCATAACTACCATCCTATTTTGAGGTCATAGTTGATGATTAAAGTGCATATAGCGCTAACAACATTTTTGGGATCAAATTATTTCACATACGTAAACAATTTAATTTAAAGTTCTTCTGCAAAAAAAAACATTTCGAATTAGGTCAAATTGTTTGTTTTTTTACAGTGGCTTAAACTAGCAAAATTTTCAGACATCTTGGTTCACGATCGCGTTTCCGGGATACTGGGTTGTGACGTCATTCCCGACTTATAACACTGAGCAAGTGAGATCGTTTGTTAACACAAAGGGACAATAGAACTGAGAACTGTATGAGGAATTGGAATGTACTTCTGAATAAAAAATCTCAGATTCATTCATTTCCATCTTGCTGTGTTTTGATCCAGAGATGTCCGCGAATGACATCATAAAAAACTTGTAAAAAAAATTGAGAATACAACCGATTTCAAAAAATTCTTTTCTGAAATGTCCTTAGTTTCCAAACACTTTTAGTAGTTACAAAAATAATTGTTAATGTTATAGCCACTTTAACGGTTCTTGTAATTTGTACCTTTTTATTGTGAGCTCATTCTTGATTTGCAATTAGCGCTTTTCTATTGTGAAGTAAATTTTGGTTGTTAACGGTTTTTGAAGTTAGTAAAAATTTATTGTGAGGTCATAAGTGGTTGTTATAATACGTCATCTGTAAAAACGCCTCGAACCAACATTTGATCCTTGATCATTTCCTCCACCTCCGAAGGTTGTGATTATACTTTCTCCTTTGAAAAGATCTGAAGTTATTTTGCACCTCGCAGTCCTTTTGGTATTTTAGGAGTTGAATCGTTTGACAGCACTCTATTTGCAGCACTCATTGTCGTCTCAGGTTTATTGGGCTCAAATATATAAATAAATAATAATCCATATGGCAGCAATTGTAGCTTATTAATAATTTGTCATAAAATTTCTGTTCCTCCGGGATAAAAGGATCTAAATTTTGTCAGCACGAGGTAAGGACTGTTGAGACTGACTGTTTGGTTGGTTTTGCTTTTTTGAAAGATTAGCAAGAAAACAACACTTAGGTTGCGATGATGAGATCTTTTGGTCAACAGCTTAAGAGCCCTTCTATCGCAAGATGTTTCTGTCATCGTATCCTCGACAATAATTAGGCTACTAATGTCTTCGTCTTCATCCAGATCAGCAGGAATTCCTTTTAAAAACTTATTTCCTAGACATAATATGTGCTGTATTTGCTCATTGGCTGCCATGGTGAGTTACACCATATGATACGACGAGTTGGTGGGCTATGTTCATTTCGTTTACATGTTTTAGTAAGTTTTCCCAAATCAGTCATACCCACACAACCAAAGCTGTAAACTTGTGAAGGAGCTGAAAGTCTGTATGCTCCGCAGTGTTGAAAGCTCGTTGATGTTTTGGCATTACTTCCTGGGTAAATTCAAAAGTTGTTTAACGGTGGCCAACCATCCAAACACTGTTTCTCTTCATGTTCCAACCACTGTTTACGTACATACTCTTATCTAAGTAGTGAGTACGGCGTGACAATTGCAATTGTGTGGTAAAGTTTGCATGACCTTTACCACACAGAAGACAGTTTCTTTTCGAATTGCTTTGACCAGTTTTGTGTAATACGAATATTACCTCCAAGCTCTTCTAAACCCCGAATATAACGAAGTTACAAAAAACACGAAAAACATCGTTGTGCCGGATTTTGATGACTAACCCGAAATCAGCGATGACATGCATTTGTTGGACCGTCCCCACGTGGGCCGACAATATTTTTTTTATAAAAGAGTGGTAATTGCAAAACCGTTAACAATCAATACATTATAAAGTGTTTCTTGATGAAAAACCGTTAACTCAATTAACTAGTAAAGTAACAAGTAAAAGGTGATAGAAACTTTACGGATGCTTTACATTCCTTTTGTGACTATCTGGGAGAGGAGTAAAATACTTGTTTGCCTTTAAGCTTAGGTCTCTTTGCTTTAACTTAACCTACAGGAAAGTAATAGAAGTAATACAAAAAGGAATATTCTAAAAGCATTATAAAAGAAAGATTTCGTTTTGTAAAAAAGCAGCATGCAAGAAGGAACTTTATACGACAAAGGCTAATCGGAGAGTTAAGCAGGATCTCAGGAAGAACTAAAGCCGAGAAAAAGGGGTAATAAAAAATTTTTCCCTGACGGAGTTTCTCAATACATAAAAAAAACAATCTAAGTATGGGTAAAATTTTAAGCTAATACTCACAACTTAAAGCTGTTTGACGTTGGTGAGAAATAAACCATGCTAAGAGTAGAATAAGTCTAGAGGACATCCTTTTCGTGACCTAGAACAAAAGATTCAACAATGGTAAGTTGCTTGGGCTAGCAAGACAAGGACTTTTATGTAATTGTGTCAACTGTTTTCAAGGGGAATTGGCGGCGTTATATGCTTTCAACTGATTTCAAGAGGAGCTGGTGTAGTTATGTGATATTGTTTCGAGGGGAGCTGGTAGAGCTATGTAACGTTAACTGTTTTCAAGAGGAGCTGGTGAAGTTTTATTATATCAACTGTTTTTATGGGGAGCTGGTGGAGTTATGTAACGTCAACTGTTTTCAAGCGGTTCTACTAGAGTTATGTTATGCCAAACTGTTTCCTAGAGGAGCTGGGGGGTTTTATGTCAGCTGTTTTCAAGGGAAGCTGGTTAAGTCATTTGATGTCAATTATTTTCAAGGGAAGTTGGTGGAGTTATGTAACGTCAACTGTTTCAAGGGGAGCTGGTGGAGTTATTTGATGTCAACTGTTTTCAAGCGGTTCTACTAGAGTTATGTTTCGTCAACTGTTTTCAAACTGGTGGAGTTATGTGATATCAACTGTTTTTAAAGCGAGGTGTTTCGGTTATTTGTTGTCAAGCAGATCTACTGGAGTTATGTGATATCAATTTTGTTTTCAAGGGCAACTGGTGAAGTTAAGCAATGTCAAGTGTTTTCAAGGGAAGCTGGTGGAGTTATTTCATATCAACTATTTCCAAGGGGAGCTGACTGAGTTACGCAGTGTCAACTTTTCGAGGGAAGCTACTATTTCAATGGGAGCTGGTAGAGTTATTTGATGTCAACTATTTTCAAAGGGTATCATCCGTGTTCAAGGGGAGATGGTTGAGTTATTTGATGTCAACTATTTTCAAAGGGTATCATCCGTGTTCAAGGGGAGATGGTTGAGTTATTTTATGTCAACTGTTTTCAAAGGGTATCATCCGTTTTCAAGGGGAGATGGTTGAGTTATTTTATGTCAACTGTTTTAAATGGGTATCATCCGTTTTCAAAGGGAGCTGGTTGAGTTATGTGGTGACAACTATTTTCAAGGGGAGCTAACAGAGTTATGTTGTAACTATTACGTTACTTTGTGCATCTTTTGTTGATGCAACTTCTTTGGGAAGGCAGAAAGTGTTGTATCACCATTGTGAAAAAAATGTTGTGCATGTGATACCTTGGCTTGTGCTTAATAAGTTTGAGTCGTATTTTTCGGTCTTACAAGCGTTGAAGATATAATACTTCATCTACAAAAAGAATTGCAAGAAATAATAATCTGAATCTTGAGAAAATGATTTTTTCTACAAATATAACTAAAGTTTTTAAAAAAAGCTTTTAAACTATAGTGTTTTGCCAACAAAATGAACTACAACATAACATAGTTTGTAAACAGTTTTTCAAGATTGGCAGGGTTCTTGAAGTTTGTACCATCTTGAATTGATTTTGTTTCTCTCCCAGACATAACTGACTAACAGTATGTCTATATACTAATTACAAACGTTTAATGTCATACTTATGTTAAGTATGCCGAGTTCAACAGTGGAATTTAAGTTACGTTACGTAACATTTCTTATTCTAAAAGAAGCATTGGAGCTACAAGCTAAACACAAATCAAAACAAGTTATAGCGTAGATATTTCCAAACCGACCATCATTGCAAATGTGACTTAATGAAACCGCGTAGGATTCCTTTTTTCACCACTGATTACAAGTTAACCGCAACATACGATAAAAGGCAAATTCTTTTGTTACACAAATACTTACCGTCTCCGGCGTTTCAGCCATGTTTGGCTGTAATTTCAGCCTCTTAATTCTCCTTCGAATAAAGCGAAGACAGGAACTTTCCAAGCAATGTCTTGAAATCCATCTGTAAGTTGTTTTCGCTTGTGTGAGCCTGCATGTAGCGTTAACCAACGTTCTTCAAAATTTCTAGTAGATTTTCGGGTATCGTACACTGTAACTATTACGTTTGTGCTGCTGTGAGTATGACGTTAAGGAAGAAATTTACTGTAGGGAATATTTCGCTTTACCAAGTTTACTGTAAGGCAGGTGTTTTCTTTGTATTGTCGTTGTAACATTGGAGCATTGTGAAGCCAAGCCAAATCATGAACAAATTAAATTATTTTGACGGTGTGTGACAATGAAGCTTGAAGCTGTTTAACAAACAAAAAACCTTTAAAATGGAAAACAATGTCTGATATGATGGGAAATCGCAACACTTTTCTCTCTGCAGCTCAAATACATTTTCGCCTTTCGGGTGGACTTCCTCCTAAGAGATCACTCAAATTACGCCACAGCGATCTTTGTTTTAACACGTCAAGCAAGTCACTAAAAGTTAACCTCAGGCATGCTGCTTTGAAACCCTACCGATGTTCGATCCAAACATTCATGTCATTTTAAATGGCATACTTAAGGTTTTGGTTTGGTGAAGCCGTTTTAAAGCTGAAATTTTAACGTTATCATGCCTGAGTAACTCTTCTATATTTTTGTGTCCAAAGAAAGTCAACAAAGTCCAAACAAAGTTAACCAACAATTTGTCTAACTTAATTTAATGTTTTTACGAACACTGACGGCGTTGGTTGGCTTGCCGGGGTACGTTCTCGTGCCAAGAGAAAATAAAGAAAAAAATTGAAATAGCAACTAGCGAGTTTTTCTACCTAACTTTGACATAACCTAGAAACTATACAAACGTCTCAACGATAATATGTTTTGCTGCGTTTGCGCAAGTCATTCCATATCGAGTATACATATGACTTTTTATGTAAGGGGCTCGTTCATCGTATTGTCAGATAATGCTACATGCTACACAAACACATGTTAGGAAAACTTTTTAAAAAACAACCAGAATTTACGAAAAAAAATCACCTCTAATCCTCTCAATACGAAGCAAAAATTTGACAATATTATCTTCTCTAAAGGTCGTTAAAATAACACGAAAAAGATAAAAGATCTTCTAAATAATTATAACTTTTATTTCGTGTTATCTATTTACTTCAATGTTTTCATACAATCTAGCTTAATACTTAATGTACCTAACATTTAAATTATTCATGTCTTTTTTTCTCTGTTGTGACAAAAGGTTAAATTAACAAAATTAAAAATAAAGTTTTTAGTATAACATTTGACGTATAAATAATTATGGTAATTTAGGTTATAAAGTGACTAAATATCTGTAAAAGTCGATGTTTTCTTAGCCCAGTAAAATATTTTTAAAGGGGTCCTCGGCTTGTTAAGGCTGTGTACATAACAGCAGGTCAAAATTGATAACTGTGTACAGAAATCTTGCGCCAAGAAATTTATTTTGATCGTTTACCACGCGCCGCCATTTTGAAATATGACGTGTTTTGGTTGCAGTGCCAAGCCCCCTCTCGTTCATTGCTACTGTATTCATTGAAAGTAGAGACTGGTACTACAACTTTAAACAACCTAACTTTAACGTTTCAGCATATTTATGTATATATATGTATTCACACGACTTCGAGGTCAGTTTGGAAATAATTTGCACGAGTGATTTTTCAAAAAAGTTTTAACTTTAAAAACACACAAGTGTAAATTATTTCCAAATCAAACGAGAAAAGTCGTGTACGATTACTTTTTAATAATATGCACAACAAAATTACAGTTACAAGTATAGAAATAGTTTCTAATCAGTATAAAGGAACCAGCATCGAAGTTTTAACAAGAGTCGTCGAAGTCGTTACAGTCGTAGTAATCGTAATCGTAGTCGTCTTAGCCGTATTCCAAATCGCCGTAGTAGTACTCGAAGTCGCAGCCGTGTTGTAGTGAAGTTGTAGTCGTAGAGTAAATTGCACTGAATTAATTGCATGAATAAACTGTAATTCGAAAATACTACGTGACGATAATATTACGTGACGAGTTAGGGGTTTGGAAAAAATTTCGGAAGTTAAAAGACTGTACACAAACATTTCTTATTCATGCACTAATCATTATGTTCACTCAATTTTCTGAAAATGTAAAAATACTTTGCAGGATTTTGATTTGGCTCTTTGGTAAAAAAAAAAAAAGCGTAAAAACAAAGGGCACTGATGTCTTACTTATTTGCGGCATAACTTCAACAGGTAATCGTTTATAAATTATTTCATTTCTTTATTACTTATCTATTTACAGTATTTGCCGTTAACGGCAGGGCTTACCACAGCGGTTACTCTCCAATAACTGGGCCCTTCAAAATTAAAGAACCGGAACAATATGCCAGATCTGCATCTCTTCTTTTCCAACTCATGCCAATAGTTGGAGAGAAAAACTTACGATGGTTTTTGTTTTAACCCGGACCTCAGGTTGTCTTTGTGAAAACTACTTTCCCGGATTACTGATGATGAAAAGTAGCATGCAGAGCTTATTTTTGTAAATTGACAATTAATTGACAATTAATTGTATCTGACAACAGTCCTTCAAGAATACAATTATCTTTTTCTTTGGACTCAAGCTTTGCTAGGCTGTAGATTCCTTCAAAATGCCAGACCGAGGATCTTTTACTATTAGGGCTGCAGCAGAATCGCTACACAGTCCATGTTTATCGTTGTTGGTTTCTTCTAAAGACTTGAAAGACGTTGATTTCACCTCATACTGCTGGCGTCCGCGTTTGGGACGCTGTTTACGCAGCCGCCGCATCTCGCGTTTTAACCTCGACAGCATATCGTCGCAAAACGTATGAACGACAAAATCCATTTCCTCCTTTAGACGTACTTTGTTCGCAATGGATTTCATCACACCTGAAACAAAAAACAAAATATTGGTCATAAATTGTTTTCTTATGCCGGAATTATCTTTCTCAAATCATTATCAAGATTTAAAGATGAGTAGGTTTATCATTGACTACACTTTTTTTATTCAAAACATTGCTAATTTACGTTATTGCGTAGTAGTAAATACACCATGATAACTATCAATCTGAAGAAAAAATATCGTTAACGAATCCAAGTTTTGGGTCAAGAAGCAAGGCTGATCTTGTAACAATACTTTGACGTTGTTTCAAGTCATAACAATGTTGTGAGATTGAAGATTTATTTACAAGTGCAGTTTGGTTTCTTGTGATAGGAAGTTAGTCCAGCTTTCTAATAAAGTACCAGGCTGGGTTGTTCTAAGGCTGCTTAACTTTAAACCCGGGCTGAGCCAAGATTCCAGAAGCAATTTCTTTTGTAAGGATAAATTTACGGTTCTTATAAAGCACTGTTTAGGTTTTTAACAGAAAACTTGTCAAATTCCAAAGTTTCAAGGCATCAACTCAGTGTCTGCAAGGTTGGAAACAAAAACATGTTTTATAAATTTAACCCTGGGTTAAAGCTTATCAGCCTTTGAACAACTAGGTCTTGAAGAAAAGAAAGATTAATAGTAATAAAACGGTTAAGAGCGTTCGAAACATAAAGAAAACAAAAATATACAACACAAGTTATAACAAACAAAATATTGACAGCCGAAAACAAAATGATGACAATCCCAACAATGACGAGGAGGAGATTATAGGAAGTTAATTTTAAAATTAAGAAAACAAGAAATGGTTATAACTTATCATCAGCTATACAGTACCTTCTGCTGCTACAGTTCTGTTTGTCTTTTTACGTCGCCAGCAATCCCAAGCTATCCCAACCGTTATACAGCAGATAAGAAGGCCAACGCAATAGAAAAGAAACTGTAGGTACAGTGGACTTTCAATGTCGAACAGGTTTGCTGTTATCTCAACTCTGAGGTTAGAATTTGGAACCTAGGAACAGTAAAAGTAAAACTATCCCAGAGATCATTTCTAAAGATATAAGAGTCATGCTTAAGACGAATACCACTTTTTTGCTTACCTCGACGGGCTTAACACTGCTTTTAACTTGTCGGAAAATCACCTCCTTGTGTCCCTGGTGGTAACCATAGAAACAGTGCGTCAGCTTTCTCGAGTCTCCTCCCATTGCAATGCCGTAAGTTGACTTGTAGTCAAACACTCGGCCAAGTTCCAAGTTTGGCCTCTCAAATAGATCTTTTCTGCTCCCCATTGTGTAGGCGTCAACAAGCAGACCATCAACTTCCATGTTTAGCAGAGCTCTGACAGCATTTTCCAGACTATAGTAATCTATTTAGAATGTTGTGTCAGCGTTTTGAAGACTACGATCTGGACAAGTTGGCATTGTAGAAATAAAATTCGATTGAGAATCATCAAAGTACTTAGAAACAAAATAATGGATAATATGATATACCATTCACTTATTAGCCCTTAAAAACATTCAAGCAACTGACACAATTATTCGCTCTATTTACACACTGACTGTTTTTACATATAATCTAAATATCTTATTTCGTAGGGGATTCTGTTATCGCGAGAAGGCCGGGTTTAGAAGCCTCGCCCTTTCTACGAAATTGGTTCTCCCAGGCCGTACCCTGGCAATACAGCACAGATGTTTCTATATTCACCTCTATCATGTCCACAAAATCAAAAGCAAAAAACGGCATTTGAGAAAAAAATACTCTAAACCAAATTTCAACTAAGGTGTTTAAGTCTAGAATCAAAGGAGGTGCATATATAGTTCCTAAAGCAATTTCGGAACACCAATTCGTGTATTTTGACTGAGCATTACATCCATCAAACTTCAGGTTTAACCAGCTTTTAAATGATACGAAAATCCTGAACCTATTTTACACACTTGTTAAACACGAGGTTCCAGTATAAAAGGGTCAGGCCCGCCCCTTTTTCGACCCTTTTCATGAAATTTGAATAAATTTTGAAATTTAATGGCGGCCATTGATAAAAGAAACAACCCACTTTTAACAAATTGAGGTTATTTACCTCGAGGTTATTTACACCATAATCATGTAGTTCCATTTTTTTAATAGTAAATGAAGTCATTGGCATAAAACCGTTCTACTGGTAGGCGTACGTCGCGAAGGACTGCTGATAAGAATTAAAGTATACGAAATTTATCGCCAGGGCAATTCGAAATTCGCGCGTGCTTCGCAAGACCAAATTAGACAAACAACGTTAACGTCGATCGAGGCCCGCATTTTTTTCATTTGATTCGGTGAAAATCAGCCGAATACCGTAATGGCAAGGCTCAGAAGCAAGAATGAGCTTAACACAACTGTAGATTGTTTGCTTTATTTTGAAATTGCGAAACTAATCTAAATGCAGATAAAACGCGAGTCAAAAAGCGTGCCACAGCTGGCACTGAGAGCACGAACCGTTATAGGTTTTAAGTCGAAGGCGGATGATTGGCAACTGAATGTGTGAGACCCCTGGATTCAGCCCTTTTATACTGGAACCTCGTGTTTAAGTAATGGTCCATACAAGAACTAGGCGAACTTCTATTCTCGGGCTTTTCGCTTTTCCCACCCCAGAATGTTTAAATTTCCATACTGAAAATGCATCAACCAGTATACAACATAGTTTTAAAGTAATAAGCAGCGAAAGTCTATTTCAAACCATAGTTTCTTTTGTGCTATAATATTGAACTCCAAAACTATGAGAAAAGAACACCTTTTCATTTTCAATGTTCCTCGAATGAAATTTTTCTTAAATTTAAAAACAGAAATGTTTCAACTAGAAAGGCTTGAATATGTAAACTGGAAGGAATACATTTATTTAGCTTACTTCTAAAATTATGGCCTATTTGCTGGGACTGAATGGATCAAACACGAAACTTTATTCTCTCAAGAACTGAAATTCATCGCTTAGGTGACTTTGCAAACTTTTAACTTCTTACATAAACTCTGACCTTTAACTTATAATTCTTACCGACATGTTTCTTGACAAAGATTTAATACTTACAGTCAACCATTCTAGCGTTTTTCCTAATGCCAAGACGGTATTCTGGAGTATCACGCACAGCGGCCACCTTGGAGAAAAATTATGAAACCGTGACTTTTATGACACACAGAACCAAGGGTGGCAAGTTTTTGAAACGTTTCAATTTACTTTTTTAGTTCCTTTAAAATGACCATACAAGTTTCAAAGAAACACATAAATCCAGAAGGCAAAAAATGCCTGCCTGTCATCGTCATGCTATTCGTGTGTGGCGCGAAAAAACAACGACGTGGGGCCAAACAGGCGGAAGTGCGGTAGCGGTTACAAATAATAAGAAACGAAAAGTTACCATAGCATGTTGTTCCACTGGGAATTTGTAAATATTAATCTGACGCTTTTGTTTTTTCATTGTTAAATCTCTAACAATTTACCAAGCATCCAAAAACGAAAGTAAACCACAGAGAATTGGACATGAAAGAGTAGCTAGTAAATTGAGTTAATAAGCAGATAAGTGTATGTAATAACGTATGTAAGTACGTAAGACTAAGAAAGTGGTAAGCTAATAAGCGAGTAGGTAAGTAAGTACACCAAGGATATTGGCTTTGAAAAGTTTTCCTTAAGAAAGGTAATCAAGTCATTATTTAGGTAGGTAAATAGTTAAGTAAGTAGTTAAGAAAGTAACTGAAGGAAGTAAATAATATAAGTCGGTAAATACGTATAACAAGAAAGTAAATTAGTTGAACAATTAGGTAATAAGTAAGTATGTAACCAAGCATATAAGTTAACTAAGAAAGTAGGTAATTAAATATATAAGCAAGTAAGCAAGTAAGTAAGTAAATATATAAGCAAGTAAGCAAGTAAGTAAGTAAATAAGTAAGTAAGTAAAAAAGTAAGCAAGTAAGTAAGTAAGCAGGTAGATAAGCAAGTAAATAAGTAATTAAGTAAGTAAGTAAGTAAATAAGTAATTAAGTAAGTAAGTAAGCAAGTAAGTAAATAAGTAAGTAATTAAGTAAGTAAGTAAGTAGGTAAGTAAGCAAGTAAGTAAGTAAATATATAAGCAAGTAAGCAAGTAAGTAAGTAAATAAGTAAGTAAGTAGGTAAGTAAGTAAGTAAGTAAAAAAGTAAGCAAGTAAGTAAGTAAGCAGGTAGATAAGCAAGTAAATAAGTAATTAAGTAAGTAAGTAAGTAAATAAGTAATTAAGTAAGTAAGTAAGCAAGTAAGTAAATAAGTAAGTAATTAAGTAAGTAAGTAGGTAAGTAAGTAAGTAATTATAAGTAGGTGAGTAAGTAAGTAAATAAGTAAGTAAATAAGTAAAAAAGTAAGCAAGTAAGTAAGTAAGCAGGTAGATAAGCAAGTAAATAAGTAATTAAGTAAGTAAGTAAGTAAATAAGTAATTAAGTAAGTAAGTAAGCAAGTAAGTAAATAAGTAAGTAATTAAGTAAGTAAGTAAGTAGGTAAGTAAGTAAGTAATTATAAGTAGGTGAGTAAGTAAGTAAGTAAATAAGTGAGTAAATAAGTAAGTAAGTAAGTAAATAAGTTAGTAAAGAAGGAAGTAGGTAAGTAAGTAAATAAGTAAGTAAGTAAGTAAATAAATAAGTAAGTAAGTAGGTAAGCAAGTAAGTAAGTAAGTAAGTAAGTAAATAAGTAAGTAAATAAGTAAGGAAGTAAGTAGGTATAAGTAAGTAACTAAATAAGTATGTAAGTAAGTAAGTAAGTATATAAAAGCAAGTAAGCAAGTAAGTAAGTAAGTAAGTAAGTTATGTAGCTACTGGGTAACCTTTTTTTGTACAATTTACCACATTAATCACTAGACCTGGGTACCTTTGTATCTAAAAATTTATCACTTTAATCACTAGACCGGGTTACCTTTGTGTTGTACAGTTTGTACTCCATAGTCATCACTAGGCCGGTTAGTGAACTGGAAATGGCGCCCATCAGAATACCAAACACAACAAGGCCTGTTAGGATCCAGGCTACAGCTACGACACGAGCTGGCGCGGACACAGAGGCGCGGTCACCATAACTTTAAGGAAAACACTAGCTGTATTATTTTATAGTGCACACAAAGTATTTGCAAGTACGTATTATTACGTGTTTTATTTGAATGAAACAAGAAAAGCAGATCGCAAGAAAACCCGCTAAATCAACTTGTTGAAACGGAAACTTCAAGCAAGATGCAATGCATCCAACACATTACGGAAACTTATCTTCTCAAACTTGTTAATAATTCATGGTTAATTAAACAACCACAAATTGTCATTGTGGTCAGGTGACATAAGTTTTTAAAACTCATGTAATTTAACAGTTTTGAAACAAACGTCAGAAGTGTTTCTTAATCTACATTTTTACAAAGCAACAGTTGGAGGGTTTTCTCTTCTAAAACGGCTTTGCCACTTTAACAAATCTAGTCATCCAGTAATTTGGGGTTTTGACATTCATTTCGACCAAAAGTATATTAAAAAGAACCACAGACTCAGTGAAGATCGTAGTCTTTGTTTAGGCCACCCATAACTAGTGTGGTTCTTTAAAATTCCACTCTCAATAATTCCAGTTCCAAAAAAATTGACGCCGCCCATTTGTTTTGCAGCGGATCAACTCTAGTGCGGTCTTTTCTATCCAGACCTCTTCGTGTACTCTCCTTGTCTCAATCTGTAAGTCATGGCGAAGTGAGCAAGAAGCAAACCGCTTGTCTCAATAACAAACCAGTTGTTGCAAAAAAGTGAGATCACCTATTAACGAGTATGTGTCAGAAAGCCATGACATTCAAACACTTAGAACTACCGCCGCCGTTGCCAGTACGGGGATGGTCAGTTCAACTCAAACAACCACTCAAGATTGTGAATGAAAACGATCGACTTACATACTTAAAGATAAAGCTCATACCTCAAAGTATTCATAAATAGTAAACTAGTTTGTTTGTAAATTTATTGAACTATTTATTCATTACTATTTTTACTTCATTATTTTTAATTCTTTAATTTTTGTATAAATAGGTAAAAACCTTCTTCTATACTGACCCGACTGTTGTCATGGAAATAAAGGCCAACCACAACCCTTCAGCCGAGCCTGGAACGAACGATGGAGGAAACTGGTCCTGATTCCAGTGAAAATCCTGCGGTAGAGAAACAATACTGCAGAACTCTCTGATTCTCCATCTGATTATATACTCTAATTCTGCCCAAGGACACCGAATAGCTTGAATCTATCGCTGGTTTCATATTTGAATCTATAACGTGTGTTGTCAATATAAGTTATCAACTTCTTCGAAAGTCAACTTATAAAACAAGCAATTACCAGGTGCAAAATTTATTTTGTGAAAAGCCAAAAGCAAATTCTCTCTCACAGACCCTGTAAACAACGTCATCAAAATATATATTTTGTAGCTTACACGGTAAACGTAAAAAGTTAAGTAACTATTCAAGTGACGCATTAGACTTTCAGTTTAGGATTGTAGTTGTTAAGTTTATTGATTGTCAAATATTTGTATCTCTGTTGTAGAAAAAGTGCATTAAACTCGTCTAGTCAGCTAAAGATTAGAATAAGTAATGAAAAGAAAACTATTCAGAGTTTCTTAAAACAGTCGGAAAAAATGTATAAAAAAGGCAGCTTAGAGAGAGAAACCGACAAGCAAGGCGAAAAAAGGAGAAGAAACTGGAGAAAGCCTGGTGCCTTATATGACCCGTTATATTGGTGATCGTAATACTATTATTATTATTATTATTATTATTATTATTATTATTATTATTGTTTTTTACTTTATTATTAATGCTTCAGTCATTGTCAACATCGCATCGATTCCTTTTCACTTACGGTGGCCCAGAGTAGAATCCCTGCGAGATACGCAAGCGCCATGGTGAGTGCGATTAGAGGCCACGAGGAAAACACAGAATTAACAATGGC
>JAOBAT010066694.1:0-13847 GCA_026413305.1 Hydrozoanthus tunicans
TGAATTTTCTATTATTGTTTATTTTGTCAAAATAATATGTGTTGGTGCATGCAATAGAATCCAAATCATAACACAAGTGTGTATTGTAGTGTATTTGCATGTAAGAACTTGGTGGTTAATGGAATTAAGATATGGTTAGTTGCACAATGATGTTTAAAATTCTGGTAGTTTTGTCACTGACAGGCATGTAACATGTACTGTAGAACAACTATATGAAACAAGCTCATGTAATAAAATAATTATTCTGAAACATGTGAATCACTGCAAATCCTTCTGCTTTTTATGTCACTATGTAAGTCATTTGTGTAGGGGCTTTCTGTAAATGGAGTTCTTACAGCTTAACTTCTACTGACTGCAATTTTCATTAGACGAATAGATTTTCTGATGACAACCTCTAAGAATCTGTAAGATTTTATATCTTTAAAAGAAACATTCTTGTTCTTACATGCAAATTTTACTGTATTACAAAGTTACAGTTATTTGTTACTGTTCCTGCAGTGTGTATTTGGATGTATTTTGAGTTATTTATATTGAAACACATTGTATTGTTTGATGCATCCTAAAGCAAATAATTAAAATGATACCATATGCAAGGAAAAGTTGGTGTCAATTGTTTATGTAAGAAAATGGTGATAGGGCTTATCCAAGGAAATGACGTTCTCTATTCTTAATCGCATTTTCCATAATTGCGCTCGTGTAATACACTTGCTTACCAGCTCCCCCGTGTGCACCATCTCTATTGACATTGCAGAGACATCCCCTAACTTTTCAGTCAGTTGGTAGAAAGATATCATACATGTCACTCAGGTACAGATTCTTTCTGACAGCATCTCTTGAACTGCATTATCTATTACAAGGTACCGATGGAGGCTGCTCCCTTCTGTCAGTGTTGATAACAATAACTGCAGTTGATCAGCCTGTTGATCATTCAAATGAACACTAATTTCAGGAACAATCACTACTCCCTCCTCTGGCAGGTCAGCATCCAGAGTTTCATCCAAACCATATGCTGTGATTTCATCCTCTGTTAAAACTGGATCTAGTGGAGACCTGCCTTCAGTGGCAGCCTGCAAAATACCCTGTGTCCATAGCTGGAGAGGTGAAAGTCCTCTTTCTGTACTGAGGCCATGATGATTCCACTGATTAACAAATTCTTGCAAGGAACTGTTGATTTCGTCAATGAAAACTAAATGTAGGGCAAACAGATGCACCTCATTAACAGAATCCAAAAGTCCTTAACTTTCCATCATCTGGAACTGGGTTTTGAATGTACAGAATACACCCCCAGTAACATCTCTGTGGAGTCTTTCCACTCTCTGGTTATGGACAGAGCTGCCAGTGATAATGCTTCCCCTGTTTACTCCACGGCATTCTAACATCATTTGTGCAACTCCAACATTTTCCAATCCATGATCACTTCTGACCCTTGATGGTAATCCAAAACTCTGACAGGCATTCTGGAATAGTTCTAATACAGTATCTGCTTTGTTGTTATTTGCACAATGCAAGTAAGGTATCATTCTTGAGTAGCCATCAATCGCAGCATGGACAACCAACCTCCACTTGATGAGCTTATGGTTGCCATCAATATGCCATAAGGCATTGGGTGAACGAACGCTGTATTTGCGACGCTGAATTGCACCTCTCCATCGCAGTGCCGTGCCAACAGGGTCAAGATCACGATGTAACTGTCTTATCCTCCACCGCTGTAACTTGAGACCCCTACTCCTTAATGCACCTTGCAAACGGCTTTGTCCAATTCTAGGTGTAGCTGTCATTATCTCTTGCATCACATCTTTCACTTCTTCGTCACTCATACTGGACCATTCATCCTCATCATAAATTTGGAATTTTTTACGTCTTCTATCAAGGTTTTTTGAGAAACTCCAAGCAACTCTGCAATCCTTGTCCATTGAAAGTGAAGCTCCCTTAAAAACTCTATCTGAGTCTTTGACAGTTCAATTTTCGGTTGACCTCTCATACCAGTGTAAACTCTGTCACACCGAACAGAATTAGGAGAGTCTTCCTGTAACTCATCAGCTGTGTTCTCGAAATGAATTCTCAACATATTTAACAGCGCACACAACTCATCCATGTTTCTATAAAAGCTTTTGATTTCTTCATCTGGACCTATTGAGGTGATCAGCGGCCTTGCGAAAAAGCGGATACCGCGGACACCACGGATACCGCCGCGGATACCACGGATACCACGGATACCGCCACGGATACCACGGATACCAATATTTACACTGAAATAAAAACTCACCCTAGGCTGAATTACCTAAATAAACTGTACCTTAGAACGGAAACTTGGAGTAACCAGGTTCCAAGCCTTCGCCGCCATTTTGAAAACACGGATTGCCACAGGAGGCCCCAGTATGTTTGGTATAAAACATTTTACACGTTTTAAAAACTTACTCACTAAAAACACTTTCAAGATTCTTGTGAAAAATATGGTTGAACTCATTACAGAGTCTAATCACGGGTAATTCCAGTTCTAATGTTTTCGCTTTACATGCACGAGGGTCATTTATTTACATTAAATATATACGTGTACCTCTTAAAAATCCTATAAAAAGACCGCTCTGTTTTAGTTTTTACATAGGATGCTGAAATGCCAGGGGCTGACATAGTCACACGACAGTTAACTCGAGCTTGCAAAACAATTTGTTTCAAAATCAGATAATGAAACGAAAAAACGTAACAGTACCGTGCAATTATACTGATGCCCCAAATGAGTGAGCGTGGACGCGTAAGTAAACTTTTAGATTTAAATTGCTTTTGACAGTGTCGATAGAACTAAAAGTAAATACGTTCAGTGGCTTGGCAATCCCTATCTAACGATAATTAGTATTCGTCACGAACAATAAAGAACAATTCGGTGAAGCTAACGATAACTAGTTCTTGTAACATCGGCATTTACCAGATCGCGCTAGCTGCTACGTCGTGGTTTCCGGTTGACTTGTAGTCAAGCAACCGAAAAATGCACTAGTTTTCGCGTAGTCCAAAGAGACCCAAAAGACAAAGGGCAGAGGGGCTTTGTTGGAGTCAAAGGTAAATTAAAAGGACTAATTATGAAAAAAAAATGAAGTTTAGGGCCAATCCCGAGTAGATTTTACTACGTACATGTACATGTCTAAGATATTTAAACATTTTATTATGTTTAACTTTAATTTTATTATATGTATAAAAAATAATTATCATTGTTGTTATTGTTTTTATTCTTTAATGTATATTTTAACATAGCTACCGTAGACAAGCTGTTATTAAATCTTTATCATTATTATTACTATTAAAAATCATTATTATTATTATTATTATTATTATTATTACTATTATTATTTAAAATTGAGTTCTCCATAAAATTATTTAAAAGTATATAAGGCTAGAAATGTATAAAAGTTATTAGAAACAAACGTTTTCGGATCACTTGCCCATCTTCAGGTTATGAAACGCGGGTATAAAATTTTCGTTTAAATGGATTGTGAAACAAAAGAGTCATTGTTACGTATTCCCCTAGGGAACAGGCAGAGTTCAAAGGACTTAATTTGTTTGTTTAAAGTAGGTTTCAAATTATCAATGTAAGTTGCTTCTTTGAACTTTCTCGCTTTCCAATGCGGCGCGGAATCCAGGGTTTTCCACATAAACTTGTGATCTTTATTCTGGGCGATGAGACGTGCTGGTTCGGAATTGTAGTTTGGATCTTCATGTTCTGCTTTCCTTATTTCAAAACTTCTGCATGTTTCTCCAACATAATTTACTCGACAATTTAGGCGGGTGTCCAGATAAACGACGTTTGCTACATGTTTAATTTTGTCTTTCAAATTGAATAAAGACTTAATGTTCCGAGTCGACCAAAGAATTTTGAACTTAAAGCGATCTTGCGTGAAAGATGATAATTTTCTTAAAAATTTCCTTGATTCGTTTTCATTCCGTCGGCAATACGGTAAACGGATGAGGATTGTTTTCCGTTCATCAAACCAGTGGGTTGGGATATAAGAGATTCATCTTCTGGATTTAAGAATTCTTTGAAAGTTTTATCAATAAACCAAGATGGGTAGCCGGCTTTCTTGAAAGTGCTTCTGATTTTAGTGAGTTCCATGGTTAAGTTGGAGGAAATACGTTTTGCACGGTAAAGGGCAGAAACAATAGCGTTTCTTTTGTAACTTAGTGGCACTTGGGATGAGCAGTGGTTGGGTAGTTTACCGGGTTTCTTGAATACATTTGTGGAGAAAGAGCCGTTTTCGTACTGAAATTCTGTATCGAGAAAGTGAGTTGGATTTTCTTCCACGGTAAAAGTTTTATTGGGGTGGTAGGTGTTCGGTGATTCCAAAAGGGTATCTGGTTGGGATCTCTTTGTGTGTGAAGCAGTCATCTACATAGCGGTCATAGAAGGGTGGGGTGAGGGGTCACGACGTCTTCTTCGAGTTTGTTCATAAAAATATTCGCTAACACAGGTGATAAAGGATTTCCCATGCCGCAACCATCTGTTTGTCTGTACAGTTAATTGGCCATTAAAAGAAAAGACAATATTTTGAGTTAACTTGAGCAGGAGGCGTTTGTAAGTGCGTTTGCTAGAGAGTTGAGGCAGCTTATTTTCCATGTAAATCATTTCAACAATATACTCTATAATTTCTCTAAGAGGTACTTCAGTGAAAAGTGAAATACATCGTATGACACCAGAACTTCATCATCGTCCACTGTGCGGTCTTGTAATCGGCTGGCAAAGTCTAATGTGAATTTGTTTTCCGCTAGAGGCGCGAGGTATTTGGATAAATGTTTTGCAGCTTGGTAATAATATGTTCCGCAAGTGCTGACGATAGGTCTGAGTTTGATGTTTTCGGCTGTTATATCTCTAAAATTGACAAACTTGTGTGTTTTTGCAGTCGCAAAGAAAGTTAAGTCCTTTGAACTCTGCCTGTTCCCTAGAGGAATTACGTAACAATCACTCTTTTGTTTCACAATCCATTTAA
The DNA here is from genome assembly GCA_026413305.1 of Hydrozoanthus tunicans. NCBI lineage: Eukaryota > Metazoa > Cnidaria > Anthozoa > Zoantharia > Hydrozoanthidae > Hydrozoanthus > Hydrozoanthus tunicans. The sequence continues at coordinate 4,974 of JAOBAT010066694.1, forward strand.
ACAAAAACTTTATACCCGCGTTTCATAACCTGAAGATGGACAAGTGATCCGAAAACGTTTGCTTATAATATTTTTATACATTTCTAGCCTTATATACTTTTAAACTACTATTATTAATTTTCAGTTTTCAACTTATTTTTTAGAACGGCGAAGTTCGACGGTTAACGATGTTTACTTTTCTTTAATACGTGTACCGTTACGAGTGTTTAAAGAATTTTTATGGTTAGTAGGCAACTTTTTTCTAATAAAGAAGGGCCGGGAGAGGTTAAAAAGTTGTAAGTAAAAAAAACCAAAAATGTGCATTTAAATAATGTTCAAAAATGTTCGTTTTATTGTCTTTATTGACGTTTTTAGAAGGTCATTTATAACGATGTCCTCCATTTCGAGCTGGGCTTACCCGCGATAGGCCTCTTTAAAGAACTGGGCCGTGTTTGGACAGGTTCAAATTTTAAAAAAATGTTTTTTCTTCAAAACTTATAAAGTTTTTACATCAAGCATATTGGGCCTCCTGTGGCAATGCAATCCGTGTTTTCAAAATGGCGGCGAAGGCTTGGAACCTTTGTTGTTCCAAGTTTCCGTTCTAAGGTACAGTTTATTTAGCAAAAAGAGTTAATTCAGCCTAGGTTGAGTTTTTATTTCAGTGTAAATATTGGTATCCGTGGTGTCCGCGGTATCCGCTTTTTCGCAATGCCGGGTGATCAGTTCGTTCGCTCCTTCCCGCAATGCGAAAACGGTTTCTCCAGCGTTTGATAACCTCTGAAGTAGGTTCTCAGTCCTGTCTATATTTGCATTTGGCATACAGGGATCTAAAACAACTTTAACTTCAGTAAGTAATACCTTTGTTTGGTGGAAGAACGACTGCAGCCGGAATTCTCTTCCACCCGCCATCTTGATCGAGCTCGAGCAGAGGTCTGGGTACCACAACAAAATGAGTGCGCATTGCATCATGCCACACGGAATGAAAGTACCACATCGGTTTATAAAAGTTGAGCAAGAATATGTGAGTTTGGCATGTATAATTATGTTTTTCATGCGGCGTAGAAGTTTAGAATGTGTTTTTGAAGTTAAGCAGGGGGAGGGGGGTCAGCGCTTCCCTGTACAGTTGTGGGTGAATTATCCGAAAAGCTTGCTCAAGGTCTGCCGAAAGATACTTAGGAAACGGTTGTGAAATGACACCCGTACTCGGCGACGCGTCGTGGATAAGGCTGTGCAGCATAGGTAGAATGTTAGCAGTTCGCAAGCCAGATGTGCTCGTTTTAACTGTCTGACAAAAAAATCACAAAGAATCATAAACGCCATGAAAACTTTCAACTAAGAGTGACTCATAACACACTAATTTAGTAACTTGTTACCTTAAACATAAAAGTCTTTGTGTTGAATTATATGGCAAGCTGAGAACCTCGTAGATTGAAAAATGGTAAATCGAGCATTACCGCAACAGACAAAACACAATTTATGAGTTGTTTGTTGTAATGATAAATAATACGTTGGTTTATCTTGATGCATCTTAACTTTACATTACAGATGTAATAAAGCACACTCTAAGCACTAAGTACCAGCGAGTGTTTGAGCTGCCAGACCCTAAGCTGCCTGTAAAATATCCCCGGACCCCAGGGTACCGCCCCCGACCACAGGACAATCCCTATAACGCATGGTAGGTTAATTACTTAACGTACAGTCTTATTGTCCGAAATGTAAGCGAGAAGCAGAAATCGGATTGTTGTGCTTTGCATGTTTGAAAGAGTGTAATGGATTGTTCGGATTGTAACAGCAACGAAGCTTAAAGGATTCCTCCATTGTACAACCTTTTTAAAAGTCTATGTCCATGCATATCACCAGCGCAAATTTGAAAATTCTGCGCGTGTAACAAACGGCAAATAATTTATTTGATCAGTATTATGGTTTAAGCTTTCTGGGCGCAGCCATTTTGATTTGTGACTTATTTTGGTAGCGGTGCCAGTCTCCACTCTCAATGAATACAATAGCAATGAACGAGAAGGGGTCTGGTACTGCAACGTCACAATTCAAAATGGCGGCGCCCAGGAAATAAAATCCCGTAAAACTGATCAAAATATATTTCTTTGTCTTAGTTACATGCACGTAATATGGACATAGACTTAAATCATGTTTCATTTACTAATTCTGTTATTATACTTTCGGTTTATTACTAATCCATTGACTGCATGATTGTTGCTTATTTCCTTTTTCGATCTGTGAAAGCAATTCTCTAAAAAGATATATAGCCCACGCCGGGTGCAACGCTACTTTTCTCGACAAATGTTTGGTTCTTTCTTTCTTCGCATCTTATTTGATTGGCTAGAACAGGTTTAAAATCGCGCACTATGTGCTGCAACCCTCGGTGAGCCCGGAACCTTACCGATTGAACCAAGCGCACTCGTTATTTGCAGCTTTATGCCGGCTTATCATAGTCATCTTTGCGACTAAGGGGTACCTCAGTATAAGTATGATTTTTTTCCTGTTTAAAAAAGGTACTGGAAAACAGACATTCAAGGTGCAGCAGTTGGAAAACTTAAAAACAAGACACTTGCTATCAAGGATTCAATTTGTGTCGCTGGTGTTCCAATGACAAGCGGCTCCCGTTTGTTGGATGGCTATATCCCGGATATTGATGCAACAGTTGTTACCCGGGTATTAGACGCTGGCGGTCGTATCTTAGGAAAAGCTGTGTGTGAAAATCTGTGTAGCAGTGGTGGAAGTTTTACTGCTTCGACGGGTCCAGTACTCAATCCATATGATTCAACTAGAATGGCAGGAGGATCATCTTCTGGCTGTGCAGCGCTGGTAAGTTAAGTATCTCCAAAGAGGGTGTGATACAGTGAGGAACAGTGAGCTGAGTACTAGTACGTACACAACAACAATAACATTTACTTAACCGTGTTTCATAAATAATATATAATATATAAATATATATGGATTTTACGTAGTTGAGGCCACAAAAAAATAACCCCAAGGTTAAAAATGCCAAATGATTACATGCATGAACGTACTAGGTACCCCTGAGGCCTCAGTAGATTGCTGCCTACAGGATAGCATGGAAAGTAGTTAATGGACGGGAAAATAAAATAGAAGGCAAAAAAGCAAAATATAATAGAATAATGATAAAATTAAAGCTACACATACACATGCTACAAATAGTGACAGAAAACTACCATATAAGGTAACGAAATTTGTGAAGATAAATGAGACAGAAGTTTGATGAAAATTATATTTGAAAGTCGACTTCGACCGTTTAGTCTCAACACTTTTGCCCTCATACGTTATAACCATTTTCTAAAACTGTCTCAAGCAATGCTGATTTATTCCCTTATTCAAAAACTTCCTTATCGAATAAACTTTTGGCATCTTTGAAAGCGAAGAACTATTTGTTGATGTCTCTAGTTGTATACAGCTTTTTGAAAAAGTAATACTCAATTAAGTTGGATTATGTTCAATAGTTAATTGTACATAATAATGTAATATTTATGATTTTCCATTTTCCTCTCGAGACAAATACTCAATTGTACTAAATCATCAACAAATGTTTTCGCTTCTCGTTTTTTTTCTTTTCTTTTTATGTGTTATCTATTCCATTAACGATACATGTAAATTTTTCCTACGTTTTTTTGTTATTAAGCATTGTTTTCTGCCTTGATAATTGCAAACCACTGGCCAGCCTTAATTTGTAAAACAAATAAATTGAAATTGAAATGTAAGAATCCAATACAAACTCAACAATGTGTCTATAAATGAGGAGCACTACACAACCGCCATCTTCGCCATGTGCTCTCCGTCACTCTCACGCGCATGCTCACTCTACTCTAGTCCCCAGTCTTTACGTATACGAAAGCATTTTCTTTATTTTGAGTTAGGTAACTGAAGATGATGAAAAACATGGCAAATTAAAAAAAAAGTAGAGACATAAAAAGAGAGAGTTGGAAGTCACGTATGGTAATTCTTCACCAGGTCGCTGGCGGCTACGTTGATATGGCTGTCGGAGGAGACCAAGGAGGCTCCATCAGAAATCCTTCCAGTCGGTGTGGCATTGTCGGACTCAAACCTACCTACGGCCTGATTCCCTACACTGGCGTTTGTCCTGCTGAATATAGCCTCGATTCTGTGGGTCCAATGGCCAGAACAGTTCATGATGTCGCTCTTCTCCTAGAGGTAAAGAAAAAAATTGGCCTTTTTGCTCTCAATCGAGGGTTTAGTAGTTTTTTCAAGTTTTTCTTAGACTAATCAAGGACCAAAGATGCGGAAGACACAGTCAGGCGTAATATATCTTTGAAAAATCAATTTTATTTTTTTCTAACTTTTTTAAATTCAAAATGGGGAAAACGCTTGTAACCATCTTCAAGTTTATTATGTATACTTTTTGAAAGTGCAAGTAAGATAAAAAGAGTTTATCTGATAGAACCAAAGATCAAGATTAAACAATTTTATGTTATTGAAAATGTTGACACAGGCATTTACTTTGATTACGAAGAAACTTACGAGAAGACTTATAAACATTGTTTTATCAAAATCTTCAACGAAATAAATGGCTTCCCACACTGGTTTATCAACAACGTCAAAAGAGAAGTAAAAGATAAACAACAAACAACAACAGTCAGCAATCACCCTACCCTACAAAAGTGACCAAGGAACGGCGCTCATAAAAAATCTCAAGCATGCAGTTAACAAGTTCTTGCCTTCTGATGTCAGTGCTACAGTAGCATTTTAAGCAAAAAGTTTTCTACGTTAATGTTTTGTTCTTCTGCGAAATTTAAAGGTTATGTGACGTTATAAAATAAAGAAAATATAACGCACGTTCTGATTGGCTGTGGTGACGCACTCTAAATATGAATAGAGTGTGTCTGCATACGTCATCGCGGGGATTTATTGACTGTTTGCGTGCCTTATTTTATAAAAGAAATATAAAACTCCCTTACTTGCTCGGTTCGTTGATAGAAACACTTTTGAGTTTTCAAATTCGCTCCAGAAGTGCGAGAAATACTCGCCTGCCACTCATTTTTCTAAGCACTTCTTTCGTGAACTAAAACGTTCACGCGTGTTTCTATTACTGAACCGAGCACGTGCGCTTGTTACATGTTTCTATATTAGGGTGCATTTGCGTAGCTGGCTGGCTTGACTCAGGAGTTAGAAACTGAAGAATGAAACTTTCTTTTCACATTACATCAGGCGCGGATCCAGAAATGTAGGAAAGGGGAAGGGGCTTAAACCTCAAGCAAATCCCTCATGCCTGTTCGATACTCAGGGACCGCGGAGCATATTTTGGGGATCCGGAAGCACACTACCCCGGAAGTTTTGAATTTTCGAACTTCTGAGATTGCCGGAACACTGTTAATTTCTATCAGTCCAAACAAAATTTTCTAGAATGTTTTCTTATCAATTTCTGTTAGTTTCCGAGGCTCTTAAAGCGTTTCACCAAGCCTGACTCGTTCAAGGCATACAAAATCACAGCATCTCTCAAAGCATAACGCGGGGATTAACCATTCTTATCAAGAAAAAGCTGAAATCACAACATTAAGTATACGAGAAAGGTACATGGAATTTTCGAAATATTAGGCAGATCCTGTTTCTTGTTCACGAAAGAAAAAAAACACGATCAACATTTTCAATTCTTAGATCAACAAAACGTAATTAATTTATTTCTTTTGTTTTAATAAGAGACTGTGAAATTTATATTCTACATTTTGCCGATTTATATCCAATTATAAAACTTACTTGTTCCACAAGAAGGGTGGGGGGTGGGCGGCCCCAACTTTCAAGGTCTTAAAAAGAAAAAATTGTGTCAATTGTGATAGCTTATGTCAAACTGTAATGAGCCGTGATATCATTTACCGTGTTCTATTGAGCAAAAACCGTTTTTGGTTGGTTTGGTTGATCAACTGTTTCAACCAACTCAGACCCTGGCTCAAAGGGTTGAAAACGTTTCAACTGAAAAAGCTAAGAAATGATTTTTTTTGGGAATTTCAACTAAACCAACTAAAACCAGCTTAGGTTTGAAACCGTTGGTCCCAATAGAACACGACATAACCGACATTTTTACAGTGAACAACGCTGTTCGGCCGTATCACCCGACCTTCCTCAGGTTTCTGCTGAGTCAGCATAGACCACGCAAGTGTCACGTGATAGCTAGCCAGATACGTCCTGCAAAACCTGGTCTAATGTTTGTGATGCTCTCATTTCAGTATATTATACAGACAAATAAATTAGTTAGAACATTTTGTTGTTTTAGTTTTAAAATTAGAAAGATACTTTTGTTGCACAGTAAACAATATTGAAAACGTTAAAGGGCTACTGAAGCTGAATCTTCATGCAACTTCCGCTTAGACACTTTTTACCGGTTTTGAAAATAAAGTCCGCGGATAATTAAGACAAAAATAAAAGTCTGTTTAGTGCCAATGCTGCAAAAATAATTAAGCTCATTAGTGTGTACAGTGTAATGTAAATTGTGGGTTTCCACAGGGGTCTGTGCTATAGGACCAATTTTTGATATATATATTAATGACTTTCAAAATAGTTCTGATCTGTTTGACTTTCATCTTTTTGCAGATGATGCTAACTTATTTCGTGAACATAATAATATCATAAATCTTGAAGAAACTCTTAACAACGAATTAAACAAGGTCTACATTTGGCTCTGCGCTAATAGGTTATTTTTAAATATCGATAAGTCTAGTTTCGTTTTTTCCATCCACCTCATCCTCCGTACGTGTAATAAAATTTTCAAAATTTGATCAACATTCTAGTCTATTGTTTAAAATTTTGGAAATATATATATGTATAAATACCTTTATCAGTTGCTTCCTGGTGTATTTGAATCCTTTTTTGCCAAAGTAGATACGATACATAGCTATAACACTAGACACGCTGCAAAACAGTCATATTATCTATCAAGAGCTAGAACCAATTATGGGAAATTCAGTGTTCGATTTCAAGGCCCCAAAGTTTGGAGTGCAATCGGTGATGAAACAAAACAGTTATTTATATCTAATAGAGATTTATTGAAGCTTATTGATAAACTGTCATCTTCTCGATTGAGAATAATCTTAATCATGTTTTGCAGGGTGCTCTGACTGCTATATATTTACACTCTGCGTATCTGAATATGCTTTTTTTTTTGCTTTTTTGCTTTTGCTCATATGTGTATGTGTGTGCACGTGTGGATGTGTATGTCAACGACCATATATTGCAATTTGCAAATGCTGGCGATCTGGCATTTTTAACCCCACGGTTATTTCAGGTCGCCAGTAGCCCTTAAATTCTTTTTTTAAAACTGTATGTATTGATTCGTACCTGCAAATAAGGGATATAAAAAAGAGTTTGTTGTTAATGACTGGAAAGGTGGCAGGTCAATCCCATGAGAATTCGTATGATTATTGAGCAAAAAACCCAATAATTCCCTGTAAGCGCTAGTATAGAGCAGCTTAGAGTCCTTTCAAACCATGTGTAGTCATAAATCGTTGGAAGCTTTTCGCACTGAATGCAATATTTGAAAAGCTTATTTCACGGATCTAAAATTTTCAGCTAAGTAATTTTATCCATCTACAGTCAAATAGAAGTGTTGGAAAAGCCCTTAGAGCAATAAAAATACTAACGACAAAAATCTTCAAAGTATTGACTGTAATTTCAGTGTTGTTCACAATAACTGCAGTCACGTCGTTAAGAATCTTTATCCTTTAACACATGTGACTGCAGAAGGCGGTCCTAGGTGTGGGGTTGTTGGGCTTCATGTTCAACCGAAAGCTTAATGTTTTCAATTTTTATACTGTGTAACAAAAATAATTAACTTTTGAAATTGTCATCACCACCAGTTTTGATGAATTTTCTTACCTTTAGTTTGTATCTTGTTTTAAAACGTGTTAAACAAGTGGTGTAACAATATTACTTAAGTGTTACTTGTCACGTATTTCTTTATACCTAAGCGAAATTGATTTAAAGTGTTATTTTACTTTATTTTGATAAGGTTCTTGCTGGACTTGATGGGAGCCAAGATCAGCGTCAGCCGCGTGATCTGATAACCCCGACCTCGTACAGGGATCAGGTAAGACACTCTCTAGCCGCAAGATCAGATAAAATTTACCTCGTATATGCAACAGGCAAAACATTCTCAAGCCGCGTGATCTGATAACCTCTACCTAATCAACGGATCAGGTAAAACACTCTCTAGCCTGGCACATGATCTGATGACATTTGTCTTGTACATGCAGAGATTAAAAGACTCTCTAGCCACGTGCTTTATCTGTCTATACCGCTACCTTATACAGGGATCTGGTAGAACACTCCCTAGCCACATGATTTGATGACCTTTGCCTCGTACACGCAACAAATAAAACACTCGTAAACCTCATGAACGGATCAGGTAAAACATTCTCCAGCCACCTGCTCTGACGACCTTTGCCTCGTACAGGGATAGATTAAAGACTCTTTAGCCATGTGATCATTCTGTCTACCGCTACCTCGTACAGGGAGCTGTTAAAACAGTCTTTTGCCACGTGGTCTGATGACCTTAAACGAATCAAATTTAAAAACACTCTCTAGCCGCGCGATCTGAAGAACCTCTACCTCGTACACGGATCAGGTAAAACGTTAACACTCTCTAGCCGCGTGCTAACACTTTCAAGCCATGTGAACTGATGACCCCTATCTCATATACGAATCATGTAAAGCACTCCCAAGCCACGTGAACTGATAACCTTTGCCTCGTGCATGGACCAAGTAAAAGACTCTCAAGCCATGTGAACTGATGACCCCTATCTCATATACGAATCATGTAAAGCACTCCCAAGCCACGTGAACTGATAACCTTTGCCTCGTGCATGGACCAAGTAAAAGACTCTCAAGCCATGTGAACTGATGACCCCTATCTCA
>JAOBAT010066705.1:0-23195 GCA_026413305.1 Hydrozoanthus tunicans
TAAAGACTAGTAATTTAACGGAAAACTTCTTCGGAAAAAAATGTTGTTATGCCTCGAGCAGGAATCGAACCCACGTTCTTTTCCGAAGAAGTTTTCCGTTAAATTACTAGTCTTTATTTAATTTATCTTATTTTGAGAAACGGTTGTATAGAATGTTAGTCGAAAACTTATTTCATAAAACAACTTTATCCGAAGATCGATATTCAAAACTCTTCCCTTTTTCGTATAGAAACGAAATCTGTTGTGGAATTACATTTTCAGGGAATCCTTGTTCATATCTTGTGCCATTAAGGCCAAACATTGATAAATAAACATAACGTTTTTGAAAATTATATTACTCCGCCTTTTCACCTAAATTGATAAAACATACAAACAATTATATATGACAATCAAATCTCTTTTAACACAAGGAATATTGGAGACTCTTTAAGCCCCTACAAATTTTGCTATTTAATGAATCGCCTTAGTTAGTTTCGAAATTCTAAACTGATAAAAAGAAAGAGAAAATGAATAAAAAGATTTCTAAGAAAGGTGTTGCCCGACAAATGAACTGAGTTGGCCGCGAGAGCAGCAAAGCTGACGGAGGATTGGTGATAAGCCATCTTTCGGACGGCTGTTATAATTAGCAGACGGAAGAGATCGGCTATACTGAAAAACCTGCCAATAAATTCATACATCAGACTGTTTTTCGCTTAAGGACAGACTACCCCAATATTGGTATCACAAAACTTTATTGCTCATATACCTAGAAATGGTTGAACGTTATTGCAACACTAAGGGCTAGTTTTTGACAAGTATTAGACCTGCCGGCTTTTGGACGAATTTTAATTGCCTTGAATGTTTTTACGTGTGACTAAATTGAAAAACCTATATCGCAATTGCCTTCTGACCCGCGATTAGCTCGCTTAAGAAATCTAAATATATGAAACTGTTCCGAAAAATATCATATTTTCCCTACATATACAAAATGAAGGTCAAGCATGTTTACCTGTTTTAATTTAAATAGTCTACATAATATGTGCAGAGCTCAAGGTGTGAATTTTGTCCAGGATCCTAATCTTGAATGAAAAAATTGCCGACTCAAACATCGAAAATACGTTTATAAAAACATCAAAAGACGTAAACTTGTTTCTATGTAAATGTCTGTTTATTGTACCAATCTATTGCACATAGGGATAAAACGGGAAGTGTATTGAGCTGCAGAAATTGTGTTAATGAGTTTTACTGAACCATCTGTTTAACTATGCTTTTACTCCTTATAAGTTTTTGAAAATTTGTCTATCAAAAACTCTATTTTTATCCCTATATTTTCTCCGGAATAACTTCATCAATTGTTTATGTTTCTGGCCCTGATTAAATTTTGTGGAAACACTTGTATATATGTAAAGAAAGCAAAATTTTTATGTAGCAACTACTCAATATCTGTATTTTGAGGGCAAGTGGCACCACTGCTTTTTTCGCGGCGTCGACAGATCTTTTTTTCTAGCTACGTGGTTCGTCAAAGTTTTTATGTAGGCGCGTACATGTAGGTGTGAAAAATCAATTCAAAACTAACACGTTTATTTTTTGGCATTTTAAGGAAACCCGTTGTCGGAACTAACTTTTCCTGACCATTTGGAATAACAAGCTTACGTATAAAAGTCGATATCTCGGCTTTACTATCCTCTTCTCTCAAATTCAGTAACGTCAAACATGAATTAAAAGCTAGAACAAGCTTTTTTTTTTATATACGAACAACTTTATAAGGACAACGAGGCTCAGATTGGCCAAAATTTAAGAACAAATTAAGAACGAGCTGAGGCTCGGGCTCGATAGTTATTTTTTTTTTTTTTGAAAACTTTACTGAACTTCGATTTTTAACTCAACATTAAAGAATAAACAAGAAATGCTTCGCAGTTTATAATCACTGGAAATCGTCTCGGGGAAAATGTCGGCGAATCCACAATAAATTCGCAGGGATAAACTGACCAAATTCTTTTTCCAGTACATTCATAAACAGTGCAACACTTTTTGTTTAGTTTTCTTCGATTTGAACACACATAGAAATAAGAACAGAATATAGAGAGTTTTTGAATATCGATCTAAGAATAATGAGCCTTGGAAAATTGTACTGATTCTTATAAAAATAAAAGCGTGTAGATGACAGTTATCAGGGATATTCAATACGGCTGTGAACCGAAGGCGGTGTTGCTTTAGCCTATATAATTTATAGTCCCTTTGAGTCAAGAGCGTTTTTGCTAACAGGTTAAACAAACAAAGTATAGTCACCCACTATTACTGGATAGTTGCAAAAATAAAAAAGAAGCTAGCATAGGGCAAAACAGAATCGGGTTTTGTGGCATCAAAAAATTTAATATCTTACTTATTATTTTTGGAATAGCTAAAGAATTTCAAGAAAGCATTATTTTCCATTCTATCTTCGCGACTTTTTCAAAGGTTTTTTTGTCACTTCATAGAACTACAAGAAGAACCAGTGGATATATTGAATTGGGAAAGAAGAGAGAAAGTAAATTTGCAAACTAACACGTTTGTACTCTGAATAATTTTTAAACTTTAAAAGGTTTTGAAAAGGATCGTAGCAATAACGGAGCCTGTAACATAACGGTGTTTGTAACTCGCTAAGATCTCTGATAATTTTCATATTGCAAGATTGTTAAGCGAAAACAGTTTCAGATTTGCCTCAAATTTGTTACAGAGGATTTGGTTTTCTCTATTGATTTTTCTCCACCCCCTCTCCACCCATGAAACTATAAAAGCAGCAAAACCATCTGCTTAAAGTGTGGCCATAATCCGAATCGATTCGTTCATTAATAATTTTTGCAAGCTAAGCCACTCAGAGAACCTGTCTACAAACACGCAGTTCTGTCAATCTTTCGCCTTTTTTGACGGCCGCTACCTCGGATTTGACGCCCATTAATCAATTGTTTAAACAGTGCCAAACCTGAACGGAACCTTTTAAGTTTTAAAAAACGACCATTTCATGGCTTGCGGTAATTAAAGTGCATTCAGATTATTTTCAAAATATTTATTGAATTATTTTATTCTTAAAGTGAAAAACTCGTTAATCTCACAGCACTTTAAACTGCTGCAAGCAAAGTAAGCGAGAACAAAGGAGTGTTTTAGATTAGTTTTACTCTCAATTTGCAAACAACGTTCTAAATATCGATATCAAGATGTTGATCCTGAAATTCGTTCGACTGTAATGAATTAAAGCTAGAATCTTAGAACTAAAAACAGATACTAAATAAAACGAAAAAAGAGTAGAAATAGAAAACATAACATAAGCTTTTAATCTAAGTTGTCTCTTGAAGTAATAACTCATTCGTATAGTAACTCATTATATATAGTTGGTTGGCATTACCGCAAAACGCCTTCTAATCCCTGTTTCCACCTGTTCGTCTCCATGACAACATATTAGCGCTTCAACTAAACACATTTAAACAAAAAATATCCAAGTAAATCACATTCGAGGATAGTGATAGTTGAAAGCAGACCTGCAGAAAGCTATCCTCAGGACTTGATAAAGCATATGAGCAAGCCAGGAAAGACACTAAAGGTATGTTATGCCCGCTCCTGCATTGTTTAAACGCTTCATTACTTTGACGTCCTCGCAGATTTCTTTTCAAGTTTTCCAATACAACATTGAAAGCATTTCAGCCCCTTTATGAGTGAACCGTGTCAAAAGCTCACTCCAGCCGACACCTTACAATACCACATTTAACACACCCGGCACAGACGCAACTGAGCTTTAGCAAGGTTTGAATACTAAACTTGGATTCAATTTATTTCGACTGAAATAGCGCTCTAGAAAAAAAGTCTTGCCTGAGAGTTAACAAAACTAATACAAATTACAGACGAAATACAATTTAGCTTCGATTGTATTGTGTTAAATTTCTCTAAAACAAGAATCTCGAACATGGTAGCTTCGATTCTCTACCAATTGTCTGTTTTAGATTCTTGATTTTTCCAAGCGCAAATTTTGGTATTAGGTTTTTAGATTAAATTTAGATAGACAGAACGGATCAACTTAGACATCGATTTTATTAATGCCTCTAGTAAACAAGATCTGCATTAATGTTGTTCATCTATTCCAATGTTAAGACTTCTTGTCAAAGCCAATAAAATCAGAGATTATGAAATCAGTATCTAAGGCAATAAAAGACCATCAAAAGTATTCATCGTTTCACCTGCTGTTACATCTTTCAGGAAAAAAATTAAAACAAGCTTTAAAACCACATCACAGTATAGAGACACACTAACTATTTGAAACAGGCCCTTTTTACTAAACAGAACTTTCATTATAATCAAAACAGAAAATTCTTGAAACGTGATACTATGCTAATATGGTTAATGGGTGCTGTTTGAATGGGATTTTAACATCTTACAAAGGGCTAAAAAGCAAAAACGAAAAAAAAAATGCGGGTAATAATGACCAAGTCGGGAAAGTGGTCCATCAATGTAACGATGGTTTCACTACATTTAAACAATTTTCCGCAGCTTTCGCAAATCTCTAATTTAAGAAATTTGTCTCAAATAGCAGAAAGCTTTTGACCTTTTCTTTTTATTGAAACAAGCTTTGACAACTAGAACGAAAAAATTTCTGGCTCAAGTTTTTTAAGTTTATATAATCTACAACAGCCTGATAACCAAAAACTTTGTGTTTTTTTTAAAAAATAACCTTCAGCCATAAAACGTAAATTTCATAGTATTTATGCTTAGTTTAGATAGAACTCTTGCTGAAATGTAAATTTTTAGACGAAAACTCGTGTTCTTGCAGCTCAAATGTGTCCAAACAGTTCTACCTTAATTGGTTTGGGGATTTATCCCAAATAAGTGGTACTATTTACTCAGAAGCTTAAGAAAAACAAGGATTCTTTTCCAAGTAGCTTGGACGTACCCTAGTTCGCTATCTTAATTAATTTTGGGGATTTTTTTTTCTCAAAACGAGCCTTACCAATCTATCTGACCTGAAGACTAAATGAGCTCTCGAAAAAAAACTCTTCTTTGTTTGCCAGTTTGCGTTTCCTCCGAGCTCCAAAGCTCACTCCAGTGATCAAAGAAAGCCGCTTCAAACAGTGTGTTCAAACTCAGAATTGGAATAAGCATGTCAAGCTTAGAAATAGCTCAGTATAACCAATGGTTTTTCTTTGGGAAAAAAAGGGGGTAATAAATAGTAATGCCGACTGTCCAAGATGCCGAGACGACTCTTTTTTTAAAATTCGAGCCCTAATTTTTGGAAAGAAATGAATAATCAGAGATTGAGACGTTATGATATGAAGGATTGAGACCGAGACATAAGATAATGAGACAACAAACAAAATTTTAAAAGTAGAGATGGAATCGAAAAAATGCCGAGAATGCGTGCCATTTTTTGAGAAAATTCGAGACTGCGAGACGGAGAAAAGGTAAAAAAAAAACGAGACCTGACGAGGAATGATAACAAAAACGGCAGTGACGAGATTTCGGGAACTAACCGTAAGTTGCAGAGACTGTCATTTTTAAGTGGCAATTCGCTTCCCCAAACAAAGTGATTGGTTCGTGGGGAATGGAAAAGGTCGTAATTTCTTTATTAACATCAGATATCTGTAGTTGTCAACAATTGAAAATTTCGAAACTGCCTCTGTTTCTAATTTCAAGGACGAATACATATATTTTCTCCCTTATGAAAAACTAAGGAATTAAATGAAATTTTTCTGTGCGAGATGATTACTTGTTAAGCAAAACATATAGTTTTGCTTGAATGTTATCGTAAAGCCGTGCATGAGTATAAGAGTTTTGTGTAGAAAAGTGTCAAATGTGTACAGATATACCTGTTTCATGTTGAGATATTATGTGTTAAATCTATTTGGTCATCATGTTATTAACCAACTTCAGTTCAAATCAAGTTTCAGCGCTTTAACTGCATTTGTTGTCCAAGAAAAAAACTATTTCATTTCTGATATTTTCGACAAATTTAATGGAAGTTTGCCTTCGGTAAACGTCATAAATGAAACTCCAATCGTATACGAATATTGCGATCTTGAAAACTGCAACTTTTTGTAACAGATTACCAGTTTAGTCAACTGGATTTCCATACGCAATCAGTTTTTTCTTTATCGTTACCCTTGGTGACAGCAACTACGGTTTAAAAAAACGATTAGTGTTACCGTTCTTCCAGCTGTCATGTGTAATTAAAACAGTTTCCACCGACTGATAAACGTTGTCAAAAAACGCTTAACCTATGTCATCAAAAAACGCTCAATTTTAGGAAAACGTTGTCAACTATTCATGTTGTTTGATGTTCTGTGGTGAGTGCATTTAGTCGTCGGTCGCAAAATAAGCCTTCAGTGGCATGTTAATGAAGGGGCAAGCCAGATTCAATTTTCATCACACAAACAAAATTTTTTTTATTTCTCAACTAATTGAACGGAGAAACTGATTAGGGAAGAGTTTAATAAGTTGCCATGGTGACATTTTACCATAGAATTGATTAAAGATTTATAGGAAACTTGCTTTCTCAAACAATAAGTTGTTTATTCAGTCGACTCTTTTTTTTGTGAAATTGAATTTCAAAAACAAACCGAAAACAAAAAATCCAAGGAAGTGATATAGAAGACGGCAACTTTATATTATGTGTTACTTTTTAAGAAATTTATTCGGGCACAGAACCACGTAAAGTACGAATCTTTACATTACAATGCGTTGTTAACTGGACGCACCAATACTAATGAAAACTTGCTTCAATTGTAAGGTTTTTAATTACTTTGCAAGGCAAAGCTGAGATTACACAAGTTGATATTGTTTTCTATTCAAAAGTAAATTTCTAGATTAAAAAACATCACTTTGACATTGGGCTACCAGTAATACACTTTATGTGGGCTTCCGCCGTTCTACTTAAGAGCTTCAGCTACCTAAAGCATCGATCGATTTCCCTGACATTTGATTTATTCTTAGCAGAGTTGTTTAATCAGAACATCTGTTCTTTTTCTCAGAACTTCATCATCCTTAGAGAAGCACAGCAGTGGATCGTTTTGCCTGGTGCGGTAACTGACTTTCTATTTGAAGAAAATTTACCAGCGGGTGATTTACTGCGACTGGCTCAAGATCTAAGCAGATAATCAGACTTTGATTTCGATAAAATGAAATTGGATAGTGCTTCCGTTGGCTTCTTGTGTGCTTGAAAAAGAAGCTCAGTGGGGTATTTTGACATAGATTGCAAGAGTTGTGCAAGATTTGCAGAACAGGTGGTTAAAAAGGAGAAAGCCTTGACACCAGCAATCTCTTGAAATTGATAATACAAGCACCAAACAGCCAATTACTTGAAAAGTAAAGAACAGCTTAAAAATTACCTAATACATCGAATTTGGCGAGCGTTAACCTGCTGGGGCTAAATTTAAACACAGCTAGAAGAACACACACAAATCTTTAGTCTTTCATACTTTTGGTGTCATCGAATTAGGTGAACCTTTTGAAAGAAACGCTTAAAGAAATAACTTTCACAGGGGCATTGTTTTTGAACTCGAAAACAGCTTAAATCTCTTTCATAGCCTTGAGCAGTGAACGATTTAGACATCTGTATAAAATACGTAAATTTGGACCTGGTTCAAAAGGAAGCAGTTTCCGGTGGAAGGATCGGCAAAGTTTGAGTTCTCAAGCAAGACCGAAACTTGTTTTCGATCCACCTTGAACAAACTCTACCTACACTATTGGTTAGCCAGTTGGATAATCAAGAGCTCAATTTAACAAGAATTGAACATTTCTTCTTTTACAGACAAAACCGCCAAATCTAACAATGGCTAATATCTCGACGCCAGCTCCTGAGATGCAAATACCTTTTCCACCACCAATATTTCCGCTCCCTCAACGAGCAATGGCTAAAGTGGCGTTTGAGTCGCTAATTTTCCTCATCATTGACCTACTGGCCTTTACTGGTAATTTACTGGTCTGCTTAGCAATGTATCGAAACCCTCGCCTTCGCACAACAACTAATATCTACATCACTGCCCTCGCATTGTCTGACATTGGAAGCTCTTTGATCGTCCAGCCACTGACTGTAGGAACATTGATGACCGGTAAATGGGTTGCAGGTTACGAGGGCTGTAAAGTACACGGGTTTTTCAATCTCTTTTTTGGCTATGTTTCTATTCAGACTATGGCTCTTACTGCGATAAACCGCTACTTCCGTGTTGTGAAAACTAAGTACTACAACAAACTTTTCGCTACCAAGAAGTCTATCGCGTACATTGTGATTTTGTGGGCTTGCATGTCGATTATCGTGTGGTTGCCACCCACAGCAAATTGGTCGTTGTACATGTTCTTTCCCAATAATGCCGTCTGTGCACAAGTCTCTTTGCAGAGTGAGGCGGCTTCTGTTGTCTTCGAGGCTGTGTTTTTTAACGTTCTTCCCCTCAGTATCATCATCTTCAGCTACTACAACGTATCCAAGACCATACGTCAACACAACAGCAGCGTAGCAACCACCCTTCATAGCAACCGTACTGCTCCGGGGGGAGGCAGCGGAGGCTCGTCACTGAGTGTTGAAGAAATTCGCATAACGCGAACCCTGTTTGCACTTGTGATTGCTTTCGTGTTGTGCACTTTCCCGGCTTTTACCATATTTGGTCTTCTGAGACTCAGAGTTGCCCAGTTGGATGCAATACCGCGTGCTTTAAGTCTCACAGCAAATGCGTTGATCTTCATCTCCTCCGCCGTAAACCCTTTTCTGTACGGAGTGATGAACAAGCCGTTCAGACAGGAGTTCAAGGCGATACTCACCTTTCAATGGGGTGGATCTCTGGTCAAGCCTTTATCAACCACAGCATCGACTTCTGGTCCGTCAACATCTATGACAACTAAGTCAACAGCTTGAACTCTATGGTTTTTAGGTCTTGCCTTTGGATCTCTTCCAGTTCCTTAAAAAGGAACTGAACCCTAAAATCAACTTTTGTCAAACAAAATCTTTAACTGAGTGTGAAAACGATGTTTGAAAAAGTTCCTCGTACCGCGCTGACTTTCCGAGAAAATCGAGTTTAAAACACGTTACTTGCCGCATTGAACCGGCGGCTCAGAAATGGGGTTAAGCGGAGAGAGTGAGGCTATGACGTCAGATATGGTTAAGAATTGGCTCGGACTGAAGAAATTCGTGATTTGAGTGAGATATTGCACACAACGTAAGTTGTAACTTTCACTCTGGATTGTGTAAAGGAGCTTATAAAAAAAACAGTTCAAGCGCTCGCTCGCTCGCTCCCCATAACCTACGTCACACGTTACCTTCCTTTACCGCTGACAAGTCGACAAGCGCCCACGCTCAATGACCCTAAACGACCCGAAACACATACATACAAACTAGAATTTCTCGGAATTCAACGCGACAGAAGAAAAAAAAACTTTTAGATATATTCTCAACACATTGAAGGATTTTACTTAAAAAATGTTAGTTTTAGAGTTAAGTTCCCTTTTAACGAAAACGAAACCTTGACTTTGTATCGAGGCAAGAATTGACTTGTCAGTTAGAAATGTAGTACTAGAGATCTTAAGCAACGAGGACGATGACGTCGCCGGACAAGGACGGTGTATTCAAATACAATAGCTGCACATTGAAATGCACCGGGCGGGTCACCTGCAAGTCGTCGACTTGAAGTAATAGAGACCTCGAACAGCTCGTGCTTAAGGTCTTTGATAATGTGGAAAGCTCAGTTTTGGAGTTTTTGCGAGTACAAGAACGGCCTACAGAGAGCTATGTAAGTCGCATTCGTCCGTAAGAAAAACACTTTCTCCTTTTTCTTTTCACCAAGCGTTAACTCGGACAAAAACTGAGAAATTAAAGCAAATTAGCCATACATGATCGAAATAGGTATGCAAGAAAAGTATTTTTTGTAAGCCGTTGTCGCCGATGTTGTCAACTTCTTTGTTTAGAATCCCTACTGTTTAGCAAAATAACGACGCTGTTTTAAAATGTTAAGAAGTTTAATTTCCATCGACGCAAAGTTGACGCTTGTCTCAATACCACGAGCTATATTTCTGAGACTACATTAAACGCCCTAATGCATTAGTAACAGAGAAATCAAATATTACTTTTTGTTTTTAAATCGAAATTGTTAGAAAATTAAGAACCTTGACGAACTCTCGCGAAGGAGCCCAAGCTGTTACCATGGTAGCCACACTTTTGTAAATAGCCATTTATGAAGAAGCTTTTTAATTTTAATTTGTGAAATTTAAGAGCGTTTTAAAGGGTTTCATTTTTAGTTAGTTAAACGCATGATACAACGAAACATAAAAAGTTCTGGGTAAATAGGCAAAACTCGTAGATGCTGTTACTTTGCATAGTTAAGTTGTTTGCTAATTAACAATTATACCACGGGGTTGAACAAGTTAGTGAATGTCAAGTTTGAGCTAAATTGATTTATTGAGAATTTTCGTTTGTAAGTAAAAAACGCGCGCTCTCGTTGTTGTAGTTTCTCTTGAAGTTTCGGGGTAAAACACTCAATTTTGGCCCTACCTGTGAATACAAACATCCCAAATCTTTTTGCTTAGGAATGGTTGAATGGTTTCTTTTATGAATTTCCTCTTCTGATCATGAGACTATTGTCTCGAAACGAGTCGCCATTTTGAACCCTTTTCCAAAGCAGTAAATAGTCCTGAGTATTTACTGTTTCAGGCACCAATCAGAACGCACGCAAATTGCTATCACTGATATGGTATAATCTACTAAACAGCCATTTGGGCAAAACGTTAACATATGACATTCTCAACAAGACTGTCTTTCATTGCGGGACAATAACGATTGCAGATATATATGGTCTTGAGTTCTAAAATAACATGTGACGAATATATAAACCGTTCTTACGTACATATGTATAAATAATTATATGTATGTTTCTGTAAGTTTATGCTAAAACTGTGACACCGAAGCAGAAATCAAAAAATTGCTGGCTGCTAATAAAAGGTTATACGTATGTATATACAAGCTTAAGTCAAGTATATGAAAAATTGTGCCGATAAATGTAATGGAAGCAATAAATCATATCTATTTATACCCGTGTAATATATCTCTCAGAATCCACTCAGGGAGCTCGAGTTTTTTCATCCCCCTGTTTGTCTGATGGTGACCAGTTTCTGGAATTGGACCCGGACGGGGGGGGGGGGGCGCACTTCGGGGTCAAAAGGGTAGGAATACCCTAAAAATACCTGGGGATAAAAATTTTCTACACTAAAAAATTCCTTTCGGTTTTAAAATTACCCTAAAAAATACCAACTGAAAGCTGAAATTTTCCCCTGGGTAGCAAGTGTGTCGGCACTAAGTCCCCTCGTGTTGTTCTGAACGTGATACGCAGTAAATTAAGGCACGAACGTAGTAGAACGTTCGCCAAAGGACATTTTTTTTAACTTCTTATCAGTACGCAAGTTTGCTTAAGCATGGGACTGCAAGCAGTCCAATAGCTTTGCGTTTTTAAACCCTAAAAATACCACGCTTTTGGTTTAACACCGGGTTTCTTTTTACAACCCCTAAAAAATACCGGATTGGCAATTTTAACCCCTAAAAATATTAAATAGGGATCTAAGTAAAAGTACTCCATTTACAATACATCACACGGAAAGATTTTTAATACCAAAGGCAATTTGCCCCCTAGTTCTGCCCCCTCCCCCCCCCCCCCCCATGCCTCTGCCACTACAGCTGCATTACTACATCACAAATGTTGTCTATATCTTACTAACTGGTGGTAGAAACTAACAACTAGTATATTACCACGGTTGCTGTAATTTGATTGGCTAATCTATTATCCTCTAGCTAAAGTGAAACCTTCGGTGTTTAAAACAAACAAACAAAAAAAGCAATGGCGGAGCATGTAAAACCCAAACTGCGCTTTGTGGCCACTTTTCTTCATGTTTCTTCCGTATCTTCGTCCATGGTTTGAATCTACAAGTTCCCTATGCTTAAAACACAGACGGAATGAAGGAGAATCAGCTTGAATACTCCAAGAATTTTAATTTTGGATTAGTTTTGAGCTTTATTTTTTCCCTTGAAGATTGGTAGTTTTAAAGAGTTTTTTTGAATTTGGTGATTTTTTGGGAAATTTAAAAACTAATTTTTTAAAGTTAATACTTGGTGTAGATTCGCCAAACCGTCCTCAAACCAAAGCTGTGTTAGTTTCTTGCCAGGAGGGACTGTTTGCTGATTTTACTCAACCTGGAATATTCTTCTTAATTATTCAAATATCTTTCTCAACTTCTTCACTATCCAACAAAAGTTTTGGTTTACTCCCGCCTTAAAAAATCATTTTTATCCGTTTTTAAAAAAATCGAATGTAGCTGTTTTCTACCAGGACAATTTGACCACTCGTTCTCGTTTTGTTTTCTAAGAATCCAGTAAACAACTTGTTGTTTCGCGCGATCGATCGCTCTTCGCCCCAGTCATGATACTTTCTTCTCGGCTGTATTCGCCAAAACTGAGCCTGGTGCTAGTAGTGCCAGGTTCTTGGTTGAAACCCTCTCATGCACGCCCTCTGTTTATGTTGCTCTATCTCGTTGCTGCATTCGCTAACTCAGCTGTGACTGAAATCTCTAGCCAAATAATTTTTTCAAGAAAGCTTATGCAGTTCGTGAATACTATACCAGTTCATTCTATTAGAGTTTTGCGCCGACTTCGTTTTCAAACAACCATGTTTAGGCGGTGAAATGGTTTGCGATCAGAGATGGGGTCTGTAGAAACACCATCATGAGAAAATGATTTTGAAAGGTAACTTTTTTTTTCTAAGTAAATGTACCGTATTTATTATATACTTTATTATGCATGTAGTAATTCACATTTTAATGCAGTTTATAAAGGACTTGGTTAACCACTTTAGTTCCAGTTGTATTGGCAATTAAGACAACAACTCTCGCACAGCTCTCCACTGTACGCCACATGGGGAAAACCTTGCGTCAAACTGTGAAGGGGAATAACATATGGGGGTCCGTTCAGAAGCTGGCACAGAGCAGCCAATAGTGAAGTGCCTTTGTTGTTCCTTTATATGCCAGACGGCATAATGGCTGGCAAGGTTGATTTATTGATTAACATCATTTTAAACAATACAGTAATTTTACACAGGCTTGATTTTATCACCAGAAGTGTGTTTTTCCATTCAGTTGAGCTCTCTTATGGTTCATCAGTAACTCACATTAAATTTGTCCTTGGGTCTTCTTCCATATTACATATGCTGTTAAATAAAGAATATAGTAAATGATCCTTGCTTTGTATTGTATTCATATTCAGAGCTGGGTGAGTTAGTTGGGGGTTTGTGAGAGTTTTAAGAAGGTTTTAGGGGGTTGGGCTGCAGGGGAGCAAAAAGATATAGACCATATCCCCAACTAATTCACCCAGCTCTGAATATGAATATAATACAAAGCAAAGATCATTTACTATATTCTTTATTTAATAGCATATTGATATGGAAGAAGATTCAAGGACAAAGTTGATGTTTACGATCACGAGTTACTGATGAACCATAAGAGAGCTCAACTGAATGGAAAAACACACTTCTGGTGATAAAATCAAGCCTGTATAAAGATACTGTATTATTTTTTTAAAAAATTTCAAAGCTTTAATTTCAGTCACAACTGTGATTCATCTTGAAACTACAAATATATCTAGTTATGGTGCTAATAAAACTAAAACTACTGGGGCTAGGCCAATTTTGAGCATTTTTGAGCAGCACTGAAAATGAGACTTGTGGTTAAACAAAGCGAACAAATAAAGACACAAAGTTGAGTTCTTCCAAGAGGTAGGTTTTAGGGGGTTGGGCTGCAGGGGAGCAAAAGAAGATATAGACCATATCCCCAACTAATCACCCAGCTCTGAATATCAATACAATACAAAGCAAGGAACATTTACTGTGACCTTCATTTAAAAATTAAGAGCTTATGTGTAATACGGGAGAATAATTCAAGAAGGATTTCAGTGCAAATTACTGGCAAACCACAAGAGAGCTCAACTGAGCCGAAACACACGCCATGTGGTAAGCCTGTGATGTTTATTAACAAAGTCAACAGTATAATGAACAAGTAACAAGCAGTAAGATTTTTTCTTCCACTTACTGATCAACTGACATATTATTTTGTCGTATTTAAATTTTCAGGAATAACTCAAGTTTTGGCATCAGTTGTTACTGGGTGGGTATATAACACTAAATTTATGTCAGATAAGACTTTTAACATAATTTTCATTATCGAAACTTGGTTCAAAACAATACTACTGCACTGTAACTCCAACTCACATTTACTTGATCTCTAAACCAGGGTATATCTGTTTTGAATCAAAGCAAGCTTCAACAGGTGCATACAATTTAGTTATACAACATGTGCAAACTGCATGGATAGCTGAACTCTGGTTCTTTTGAACATGGTACTATAATTGTTGCTAGTTGTATTTTGATCAAAGCCTGGTTGGTTCATAACCCTGGGTTAAGCCAAAATTCAAGCAATTATTTCTATTATTAGGAAAGGCTTATGATTTGCATTAGCCTGCATTTCTGTTAATTTTTAGTGAGGTTTTCTCTTTTGGTTGTGCGAAAATTGGGGCAAGAGAAAAAAATGAAAGGAAGGGGTGGGGGAGGGGGGAGAAGGAAACGAATCCAGGTTTTTTTCTGAAGTTTTAGCTGATCTGCCACTCAGTCGATAACTTGCACTTTGGGTGAAAGGTTTTGTTTTAAAGCTCCTACAGTTTTATTGTTTTCTTGAGGTTTAACAGATGTCCTTTCTACTTTCTTTCTGTAGGGTTCTTTTGTATGTTCATGTTTCAGTAATCTCAGCCTCCTTCTTTGTGCTCAATTTACATCTTTGTTGAGCTAAAAATCACCTAGTTTGTATTATTCTGGCAAAGAAACCTTTCCTTGTTTGGCTCATGGTTTGATTGCCATTTGGCATCATCGAACAGAAGTCTGAACAAGACTCAGTTGGTTTATAAATCAAAATGTGTAAGTGATAGGCTATTTGATCCAAGACCAGCTTAAACCACTGCTGGATTCTCACAAATTGGAATTGCTTTGAAGCTGGAATTTTAAACTGAACTTAGAGGTTTGCTTTTTCCTTCCCAAGGCTTGAAACTTTTCAAAAGTGAGTCGAGATAAGAGGTTGCTTTGATTGGCATTTGTAACCAGTCGGACTGGAACCGCACCAATCATGAGCCCCCTTCATGCCTGCAAGGGTTTTCTTCTCTCCCCTCTCCCACCACCTCCTTTGTTTTTTTCTCTCGCCCAATTTTCACGCGGCCAAAAGAGAAAATCCCGCCAAAAGTTAACGGAAATGCTTGCTACACAGGCTAGTTTTGATAAAATACTCTGTTGTTTTTTCACAAATGTATCTTATCTCATGTAATGAGACTTTGGATCTAATCTTTATCAAACATAGCAAGCTACAAAAGATGAAAAACAATATTCTCTTCAATTTGTAACATAAGAAGTATAAGATAGTTCTAGTTGAGAGTGACGTAAAGATGCTCTTTTGATATATTATCAGATTTGGTACAGCTGGCTACTTTTGTTGGCAGTTTTCCAGTCTTGAGGTGACTCAGTTTACAGCCAGTAATGAGGACAATAAAGAGGTTGCATACTTTGCATCAGAACTGCTTCAACACTACTCCTATTTACTGTTGAAAGATGTCATTCATTATCACTTTCCATTACTTGCAAGGCTTCAGAATGGAGAATGTGGTGCTCTCTCAAATGATTATTTTGTTCAAAAAGTCGCAAAAGGTATTTATAATTAATTTATAATAATTAGTTATTAAATTAATAATTTATAATTCAGCCCCAAACACGACAAATGTTGTGTTGGTAAATTCTCCCGTCTAGGGCCCATACTTTTAATAAATTATAACCAGTTAGGAGAACTTGGCTTTGGCAGTTGACCTTAACTGTTCACCCTGTTTGGTCAATTTCCATTTTCTCATTACCAAATGAGTTATTTTGTATGTGTTATGTAAGGAGAAGTTAGATGTTTATAAACTGGCCTGGGTTGGAAGGGTTAAGAACAGTATGTAGGAATATGTAAATTGATTCCTGAAGCTTTGAAACTTGCTTTTATAAGTAAGATGTTTCAACCCAAACCTTTGGCATTCATCTTTACAATATAAAATAAATTACTTACTGAAAATAAAAAATAGGCCACTTTAGAAGCGAGTGGCAGCCAGAGTCTAGTGCTGTTTCGCAAAGGCTTCTGGGATCATTACAGGGGACGCGAAAAGGAAATAGAGATAGAAGAACATGAAGGACAAAGTCATTTATTAAATCGAGAAGGAATTTATTTGATATAAGATAATCTAGAGCTAGATGCAAAACTTAAAGAAGATATATACATTAAAGCCAGTGTAGAAATTGATATCTTTGTCAGTGTTTTTGTTTCTTTCGATATCAAAACAGTGAACAGCACCTTTTTTAACTTGTTCAAGGCTTTTGATTTCCTTTTGGCCTCTTCAAACTCCTTTAGAAGCTTTGAATTTTCTTTTCTTAGTTTGGACAGCTCCGTTTCAATTTCTGCCTGAACATATCTCAACTCAGTCGGCTCACTGCAAGCAATTTTTGAAGTTGTCGCTACTGTACCTCGACAATGTGTCTTTTTCAATTTCCCAGGAATTTTTTTTGACTTGAACTGACCACGGAAATATCGAGGGAAGACCAATTTTGCTCAACTTTTG
The DNA here is from genome assembly GCA_026413305.1 of Hydrozoanthus tunicans. NCBI lineage: Eukaryota > Metazoa > Cnidaria > Anthozoa > Zoantharia > Hydrozoanthidae > Hydrozoanthus > Hydrozoanthus tunicans. The sequence continues at coordinate 16,649 of JAOBAT010066705.1, forward strand.
GCTTCCTTCCGAATGTACTGAGCAGAGCCTGGCTGTACTTAGTAAAACCCAAAATGACAAAATGAAACCAGCAAAAAACGACAACAACAAAACAACAACAGCAAAACAAAACCACCAAAATGAAAACAGCATGTTTTGCTCATTGGGTCAAATTTGCTTGTTACGGCAGTTTTGTTCCACTGTTATGGCAGTTTTTGTTTGTGTTGCTGTTATAGTTTTGCTTGTTTCATTTTGCTTGACTGTTAGGGCAGATTTGCTTGACTGTTACGTCAGTTTTGCTCATGTTGCTGTTGTCTTTTGCTTGTTTCATTTTGCTTGTTACGGCAGTTTTGTTCTGTTTGTTGTTGTCGTTTTGCTCGACCATTTTGGCTTGTGTTGTTGTTGTTGCTGTCCTTTTGCCCGTTTCATTTCACTCATTGCAGCAGTTTATCTCATTTTATTGCTGTCGCTTTGCTCAATTAATTTGTCTTTTTATGACTGTTTCAGTGCTCATTTTGTTTTGGGTCTTAGTACAAGCCCTAAGCAGATGTGTGTGTTCGAATGTGTTTTCAATCCATCGTTTTTCAACAGAACCTCGTATGTTACTTTTTAGTAATCCCTGGTCCTTTAGTTAACAGTAAAATCCCAAATAAGCAGATTTATTTTGATGACTGTTGTTACAGCCTGGAAAACAGCAGATGTATTTTATCATCTCAATAAAAAGCTACTCTTTACTACTACAAACTCAACTCTTTCATCCCCTGTAACGATCCCAGAAGCCTTTATGAAACAAAACTTGGCCCAGGCTTCCACTCGTTTCTAAAGTGGCCTATTTTCAACTTCCTCGCCGCCTTTCACTTGACCAAGTTAGGTCATGTGACAATCAGTAACCTGGTGAAGGCCGTAGACTGTACCACTGCAACATCATAAATGTTGCAAAAATTTTTTATTCCCAGTAAGTGATTTATTTTATATCGTAAACTTTATATAACTAGATGGATAAACATTATTTTTCATTATCTTTTGGCATTCATCAGTGAATTTGGTCACACAGCAGTTTGCTGTCATGTGACAAATGCAGAGGAATGGAGAAAACAGTCCATTGGTACTTATTTTCTATGAAGCTTGTACTCATAGTCTAAGAATATTCCACCTTGTAGCCTAACTTAATCCTTAAGGTTAATAAGGTCTTTTTAAAGTCTAACTTGCTTTCTGTAGCTTCCAGCTTTCTTAGGAAGCATCTTTAAGTTTTGGTAGGAGTTTGAAGGTTTGAATACTGAGCCGAGGTCACAGTCTGAACTTGCATTACTCAAATACTTATTCAAAAATTCCTTTGTATAATTAGTTGGTACTTGTAAGCAAACTTTTTTTGTGGTGGTAGAAACCTAGAAAATTTAAGTGGCTATAATTTATAGTAAAAAAACAATGTTAAGCGACTTTCTATGAAATGCTAACTGAATTCTCCAAATGGTAGTGAAAAGAAAATAAGAATGATGTAGGGAAAGATGAGAGCTAGACTGAAAATTACTGTACTTACTTTGTTGTTTTGTCTGGTACAAATACTGTACAACATGTCTTGTATGTAAATAAAATGCCAGATTCTCCCAGTGGTTATGAAATTAATTAGAGATAACAGGGATAACGTAGGGAGAGTTGAGAACTTCATCAAGCCGCACTAGTTAGACCCTTCAGTTGTGTTAAGCTACTATAACCTTGTGTCCCTTTCCCACCTCATTTTTTTAAAATAATAATTATTAGTTTCAACTAATATTAGCTAATGACATAGTTATTTTTGTGTACTCTTTCTTGGCTAGTTTTGTCCTCCCCTTTGTTTCACAAGCTGGGAGGCCCACAGAAAGCAATTGACCTTCTTCATTGGCTTGACATGAGGGAGTTGAGGCTGTTGTTTGTGAGAGCACTCTCATCAGTTCATGTTGACACAGGTACAGTTGATTTAATAGCATTTTGTTGTCAAAGGAGAGGGGGTGAGGGGTGGGGCAACCACCTTACCCCATAAGAATACCTCATGCATACAGAGTGCAGACAAAGAAACAACTGGCTGTTGCTTCTGGGATACCATTCACTATTCTCTACACAAAAATAACTACCATATTTGAACTGTTGATTTTTGATGTATCTGTACATGTAATTCCCCCCTGACAGACATCATTGATTGTTAGTCCTTTGGTGTGAATCCAGTTGATTTACTCTCATTGAGTCAGCCGAGCTGAGAAAGTGAGGCCGAAGAGGCGACATACCTTTTTCACTTAACTGACCTGTCTCGAAATATAGTTGTAAGTTAGAAATCTATATTAATTTTGGGTGAGATTGTTCAACCAATCAAAGAGGGATATTAATTTATAAGTGCACTGATCAAGTTCTTGTACCAGCTTCGTTAAATGATTTTTTTCAAGAGCCATTATTACAAAGATTTCATTACTGCTCATGTTTTTCTCTTTGGCACTTTCCAAAAAGTACTCCTAAAAATTTTATATTTCATCCCAGTCCATACATTACTTCTTCATTTGTTCTCTCTACAATGGCCACTTAACCCCAGTCCATACATTCCTTCTTCTTTTCTTCACATTACAATTCTTTTGATTTACTCAGCTGTAACTGTAATAACATCACCAGTATTAGATGTACTGTATGTCTAGTAACTTATGAAGTCAGAACTCGCACTCAATTTTTTTTCTCCAACAGAGGAAGATGTTTGGATGAGGCCATGTGATCGTAGGATTCTAGTTGGCATTGCTCGACTTCCTACTGTAAATCAGAAAGTTCTAGATTCAAGTGGCTTGCTTCTCAAAGAACAAGTGAGGAAATGACTAATTTATTTTGTATGAACTGAAAATAATTACCTATTGGTTGACTGCAGCAACTAGTTTGTATATACCAAGTTACCTTATACTTAAATCTTGACACAAGCAACTAAATGAGTACTGTAGATCCTAGAGGTGAATTGAACCCTTTCTACTCTGGTTACTGAACATTTACATTCTTAACCACATCAATGTACTGAGCTACAGGAACTTATTAACTTGGATGTTGTAGATAAGATGCAGGCATATGCATTTTTCTTACCTACTGAACTTTGGGACCTCATGTGGAGCGAGGCCACCTACATGGATCTTATAGATATTATTATTATTATTATTATCAATTTTAATTACTTACTAAATTCTAGGTCCTCATTGGGAGCTAGGCCACTTAATCTTGTAGATAGCATGCATGTGGGCATGTTCATATTTCCTTCCTAATGAACTCTCAGACCTTGTGGGGAGCTGACCACTTAACTTGGATCTTGTAGATAGCATGTGGGCATATCTATTTATGTTTCTTATCTACTGAATTTTAGGATCTTTGAGGACAAGACCAAAAAGTTTGGTTCCTAAGTTAGGTGTTAACCATTTTAGTTTTCTGTGAATTTATATTTGTTAAACTTTCTTTAATGTTGAAAAGTCTAACAGTTTTTGTCTTTCTGTCATTTCAATTCTATATTAAAAAAAAGGAGGTAAATAAAGATTGAAAAAGTGATTATTTAATTTATTGCTATTGGTGCTAATGCCACGGTACAGCCCAACCATAAGTATACAGACCTATATGGTGCTGTTATTGATTTTATGAATGGTTTTTAATGCTAGATTCCAGGGTCCCTCCCTCGATCTTCAGAGAAAAAGTTAAGAAACATGTTACTAAATCTGCCATTGACTGGACTTGATCGATGTACAAAGTGGTTTACCCAGAGCGCTATTTTCACTGGAGATACAGTGAAACAGAAGAGATGGGTAAGGGCACATAATTGTATTTCCGTTTTTCACTAACTGCATTAACTCGGCTACAGATGATGTTGAAGGTACATTAATTGTTGGTAACTTTATTGTTGACTACAGTATGGATAAATCATTTCCCTTCAATGATATACCATGTTACACTTGGTTTCATTTGAAACAAAAACTAGGGCTCTTAAACCATTGTTTCTCAAAATGTTTTTCCTTGTTACACTTACAATGGCAATAGCAAGCAACTTTGGTACGGAGAGTCTTTCACAACAGGATCAATTTCTAACTAGGGATAAAATTAATGGCATGGAGATGACATAAAACAGTGTTTTATATCAGAAGATATTTAATCTGGTATTTGCCATTAGGCGAGGTGGCTGTGTTAGTGAGGTAGCCACATTAACAAGGTGACTGTATTATAAAGGTGGCTGATTGACAAGGTGGCCATTTTGATCGTAATCAACTTCTTCTCTCGAGCAACATGTGAGCAAGTTGCGATCATTTTGCGAGCAGATGGTAAGCACAGACGCGCTTGCAATCGGGATTTGCTCGCAAGCAATTGTGCATATGATTTTGAGTGTCATTGTAGTGTGGAGGCCAATCACTATTTGTCAAGTTGATGTGTTAATTAGGTGACTGTAAAAGTTAGGGGGTGGGCCGTGTAATCAAGGTGGCTGTTTTTAAGGTAGCCTCAATAAGAAAAGATGGCCGTGTTGTCAAAGTGGTCTTATAAACAAGGGGGCCATGTAACTAAGGTGGTAGTAAAATTGTTAAGCAAGTTGGCTGTTTTATGGAGGTGGCCATAAAAACAAGGTGGTCATGCTAAGTAAGAATATGGTCGAACAAGAAAGGGGGCGAGTGGCTGGAGAGTTGGCTATATAAGCAAGATGGCCATGTTATTGAGGCTGCGAAATAAACAAGGGGGATGTGTAATTCAGGTGGCCGTATTATTAAGCAAGATAGCCGTGTTATCGAGATTCCCATGTTAGCAAGATAAACAAATTAGCGAGGTTGCCGTATTAACGAGATGATTGTATTTGCGAGATGACCGTGTTAGCGAAGTTGCCCTATTCACGAGGTGGTTGTTTTAGTGAGGTAGCAATGTAAGCGAGATGACAGTTTTAGTTAGAAGGCCTTATTAGTGAGATGACCATTTTAGCGAAGTTGCCATAACTATTGGCGAGGTTGCCGTATTAATGAGATGGTTGTTTTAGCGTGGTAGTCAAACAAAGGAGGTGACAGTTTTAGCGAGAAAGGCCTGTTAGATGACCCTATTAGCGAGGTTGCCGTATTTGCAAGATTACCGTATTAGCGAGGTTGCCGTATTAGCGAGATGACCATAGTAGCGAGGTTGCCATATTAGCCATCGAGATTGCCGTATTAGCGAGATGGCCGTAGTAGCGAGGTGGCATATACTTTTGCTCATCTGATCATTACTGATATAGACAGCCCTTACAATGGCCATGCATGATGTCCCAATATAAATTATGTAAATTCCCATACTATCGCTGTAATAATATTATATAATGATAATAATAATAATAATTGTAATGATAATAATTATTAATTTCAATAATAGTCCCTTTACATTATATAATCAAATACAACTCATTTACAATGTTAATCTAAAAGCGCTAAAATATTTCGGCTTAATCCGTTATAATAATAATAATAATAATAATAATAATAATAATAATAACAATAGTAGTAGTAATAATAATAATAATAATAATAATAACAATAAAGAAGGGCCCATTATTGTGTAACTCGCGTGATTTGTTTTAAGAACAATATTGTGAGTTTTTACTGCCTGAGCTAGGCGTTCTAGGTAATTAAAGAGGTCGCCAATACTACTAGTTACCAACTAGCGTCCTGTTTTATCAACAGTCTCTCTACTGGAGTTTTGGAGGAGACAACATTTCATTCGCCCGTAGTCTTAGCTCTATGCCCGCTGAGCAAGTTGAGCTGTTGTATCTGAAGGCACTCACAAGACACTCTATGGTATGTATACGTTTATGTCTCTCACATTGTGCCAGGGCATGTTTTTTTTGCTCTTATTCTGTCGAGATTCGATTCCACACTAATCAAGAATCTACACTTTAACCATTCATTTTGCTTGTTTTGAAGTATAGAAATGATTGGTGTTATTCATTGGAATTTTTAAACCAGTTGATGAAACCCTATAAAGTGACCATTCATTTTGCTTTTCTTGAAGAGTAGAAATGATTGGTCTTATTCATTCTAACTTTTAAACCAGCTGATGAAACCCTATATAAAGTGACCATTTATTTTGCTTGATTTTAAGAGCAGAAACAATTGGTGTTACTCATTTTAAACTTTTGAACCAGATGTTAAATCCAATAAGGCGACCATTCATTATGCTTGTTTGAAAGAGTAGAAATGATTGGCGACATTATTTTGTTCTTATTAAACCATAATGTTTAAATCCGAGAAAAAAGACCTTTCATTTTGCTTTTGTTCAGGAATGGAAATAATTTGCAATATCTGAAAAGAAGAAATTGCAATTTTCTTTAAGCTAATAAGATTAAGTTTTGAAATCCTGCAAATTTGCATTCTAGAATTAAGAGTGACCTGGGATATTAGATTTACGTCCTACTGGTTTAAGATAACATCCACAGCACGAAAAAGCGTGTTTCCGTTGACGGAAACATTGCGGTAACTTGACGGAAACACTTGTTTCCGTATCCGGAAACTCGTGTTTCCGTTAACGGAAACATTACGGATCCTCGTGTTTCCGTTGCGTCGGAACCGCCGGAACCGGACCA
>JAOBAT010066716.1:0-23184 GCA_026413305.1 Hydrozoanthus tunicans
TTTGTGCAGGGTCAAGACCAGAAACAAAAGAAAATTGTGAACAAAGACATACAACAATGGTCTCCTAACCAGTCCGTTTATATTAACTATGGTCACATTTAAGATTTTGGAACAGAAAAAATTATGCATGGATCTAGTTTTAATGGTTTGGCATATTTGAAAAGTTTTGAAAATACTGCTTTATTGGATGACTTAACGGTAGCTTGAAGGGCTGTGAATAACTTAATCCGTTTTGAATAAAAATGGTTTCTAAACAGAATTGAAATTGCATTTCAGCAAGAGGGCAATCTATGTCACCATTTTCCTCGCTTCGCCCAATCCTTTGGCGTCCAGTGCAAGCATGTGGAGTCAATCCTGATTTTCCGTTTAGCCATGGATCGTCTATGGCCATCGAGAATGTCCGACGAAAGGCAGATAATATACTGACCCTTGTAGTAATGGATAAGGCCTAAATGTTGCAGTGTGGAGATTACGTCTTCTTTTCTAATACTTGTCATCTCGCATATGTCACTGCAACAAAGAGAGCAATTAACGCTTAAGTTGAAAATATTAACAGCAATACTTATTCCTTGTCAGTCACCCAATGGATCACTAAGAACTCTGGGGCTTAAAGATTTCCTTTCCTTCTTTCTTTGGTTTCGTTATTATTTTAATCAGGTAACGAGTGCCCCAAAATTAGGTCCCATGAGAACTTAGTGCTCAAACCAAGCCACTGGTCTAAAGATGTTGAGGGGACCTCAGTGAACTAAAAAATTTCGCCAGTTTTGTGACCCGCAAGGGAGACTGAAACACGCTACATAAACTACAAGCACTAAAAGGGGGCTATATCTTAATTTCTCTTTATGCCTCCTCATATGTGAGTATTTCATCATCAGATTGTCAAATTAGCTTTTCCTCTCGCAGTACAAACACTTTTAGCAAGAAATCGTAATCACGTGACTTAAAGCATGAAACTGGACTCAATCTTTACAGAGTGTTCCCCTTTCGTTATCTTGTTTTAAAACATCGCTACAAAAATAAGTTGTAACGAAGAACAAACATTTCCTAGACTACTGATTGTTAAGAAAATATCAAAATAATGTGCGAAACACTCTAAAGCCTCAATTGTAACGCTCGACATGTTTTACTTGTGATAAACTAGGGTAGTTTCGAACTTTTTTAAAGCATGAAATTATAACAAACATATAACATTGTCTTCTTCTCAATTTATAAAATTTTAAAAATTTACAATAATTTTATTTAAAAAAAACTATTTTTGTTAAGAACCTGATAGCCTGCAAGCCGGCTCTCCTGCTGGAGCGTTCACGCGCTTCGCCACTCGCTCCCCAACGCTTCAGCAGGAGAACCGACTTTCAGGCTAAAAATCTGACGACAAGAGTGCGATTGATAATAGTACAAGCAATATCTACACACATTTCAAGAACAGAGTCCTAACCACTTACTTGATAGTAATGTTTGGAGGATTTCCGTCTTCAGACTTCAAGTTGACAAGTATCTCTAGAATGGTTTGTGACCAATAACTTCTGTATGATAACAACCCAAGATCTGACAAAGGTTTTTCTGGTGTTCCAGTTTTCCCTTCAAACTTGGACAATTCGTAACCTAAAGCAGACGAGAAACCCTTGTTAAGAATATACTTACAGCACTGAATACTAAAACCGTTTTTCAGGATACGACTATGAAGTTTGCACAAGGATGCATTAGAAGTCGAACGCACAGCATCTTCATGCAAAATATTTTATTCCAAGCATTTATTTAGTAATAAAATTAATCTGTGCTGAAATAACTGTACATACAAAAATATTTTGTTGTACCAGTTCTGATTTATAGTACCCTAACTCAAGCTACCACCTATGAACGACCAGCGCTTTCCATAAAAAGGCGGTAAAAATTCGCGCCAAAACGCAGGAAGTATGTGACGTGTGTACCAGTCCCGTTTAAAAGAGGGAAAAATAGCAAAATCACACAGCTCACGGCTTTATTGTAGGAAATCGTCCGAACAGGCAAGGGAAAACTACAACTTTACTGGTCGGGATGACCAAATAGGTAAAAAAATCTAGTTGTATCTTAAGCTCAAACTTTAACATCTTTCCCCTTTACAATACAATACAAACTTTATTGGAACTCCTTTACAAAGGCTTTTCAGTCACAATATACTATCTACCTATCTAATGTGTTAAAATAAAGTAAATAGATAAAAATAAAATAGAAACAAAATTTGAAAAATAAAATAATTATAAATCAGTCACTCTGCTAAAAATGTTCTTAAAAAGGCCATAGATCTTTTAAAAGCTGACAACGATGTTCTGCCCTTTGGAATTCATCCGAGCTACTGGCCGCATGAAGCTAAAACTGGCCCCTGTAATGACCCAAAGGGTAAAAAAACGCGTTTTGGCTAACGTTTAAAAGCTAATCTTGGGTCTCGATCGTACTTGTACCACTTACTGAATTCAATGAGCAGTTTTCCATAGCCTTTGCGTTGATAAGGCGGTAACGTCAAAATACAGGCAACGTTGTAATCCTCTGTTGATTCTTTTTCCTGTTTAAAATAAAACAATGAAAAAAATGAATGCCTGCAAGTTACAACAGTAAAATAGTTGGTACAATGGTCAGACTAGAATTATATCACTACGGCAGGGTTTATTTCATTTTTTTTTCATTTTGCAACCTTCTACCCTTCGGAGAACTACGGAAGGAAAATTCATCTTTTGACAACAACGTTAAAAGTCAGGATGGCCGAGTGGTTAGCGCTGTGGACCCGGGATCGAATCCTGGGTTGGTATGTGGGCTAAGATTTGTCGATCTTCTTCTGACTCCGAGGGTTTTTCTCCCTCCAAAAAATTGACTGTCACGCCGAGATCTGTTCCGTCGAGCGATTAAACAAAAGCCACTGGATTGGGAGAATGGGCAACCACTCCCAGCGTAACGACGATAAATAAAGTTAGTTTAGTTGTATTTTAGTTTTTAAAAAAATTCAGAAACAGTGGACCTTTGTGCATCATATTGCATCTCCCACAGTATTGTTTACCCAATTCAGAGACTATGACATAGATCTTTTAAAAGCTGACAACGATGTTCTGCCCCACTACCACTAGCATAATCAAGGGGTGCACAATGTTACTCACCTTTGAGAAATACCCTACAATGTGAAAGCCTACTGAGTCGTACTCAGTCATAACATAAAAGAGGAATGGATCTGTATCGTAGTAGAGTGTTTTGTGGTCTAGAAACAGCTTGGCCAGTAAGCAAAGATTCTGTGCATAGGTCTGAAAGAAACGGGAGGTAAAACTCTTAGGCGTACAGAAATAAGTATACAAAGGCCGTCCTAATGGGGTAACCTATGTGAAACCAAAGCTAAAGGCTAGTCTAGGCACTTTTACAAAAAATACACAGCAAATGAATAAGCTCAATGCCCTTATTTGCGATGAAGCGAAGGCCTTTCAGAGCCATTTACAGATGCTAGAGGAAAGGCAGCTTTTTCTCGTTAAGCAGTTATTTTAGGCCCGGCACCTGAAATCAAACCATATAGAGCCTCCTACACAGCTGACTGGGCACTTTATCAATTGGGCTAACTCAGTAGAGGAACCTTCTTGTACCACAATGCGGATCAATAAATGTCAAAGAATCTGTTTTACAAAAATACTTTTGTACTTTACCTTGTTCTTTCTTCCATCAATTTCAAAAAAAGAAACTGTATTTTTTCTGTATATTTCATTTCCTGGCGGATGCCGTAAGTTACATTTGTTCTGTCAAAAACATAAACGAAAATTTAAAGTAACTGACTTTTGGGTAACATATTATTGTCATAAGAACAAACTTACAACCATGCAATTAGGATCAATGTTATGTGATACAAAAGAACTTATTAGAGGGGTACAGTGCAGGCTTCTCAAAACTGGCCAGCTGGTGGCCGAATGAGCTGCCTCTTTCAGTGATTTAGACGCCTCTAAAAATTGCAAAACCATTTCCAACTAGCACAGAAGAAAATTAATCTTTAACAAAGAATCTTAGCTTCTACATGTTAAACAAACATCATGGTTCTGTTAAAGAAGTCAGTTTTAGTTTATGAAATTGAACACAAATTATAGCACTATTTGTTGCATTTAGTGACTTTGGGGGCAATTGCAATCAAGGTTTATAAGTTGCTACCCACCCCAGGAACCCTTACTAGTATAACAGGGTTACATTTAGTCTTGCTCATTTGGAATCCAGTCGCTTACACTGAAGCTTTAACCTTCTCCTCTCGGACATTTTGAGAACCTTGCAGTGGAAATTCTGTAAGTTTATTACAAAATCTGAAATTCCTTTTCAAAAGTTGCTGCGGTTAGCAAGAAAATTATTGGGGGAGGAAGCAGTTCCCCTCCCCTGCCCCTGATGCCTCACTGTCAATAATTGAATCCAAGAATCGAAGATCAATAGTTGATAGAAACTTTACAGTCAGTGAAAATTCATGACATCTTTACTTGCTATTTACACATACTATTCTCATTTCTGTATTTTGTTAAACTTTTAACAAGGAGAATTCCCCTTTTAAAAAAATAATCGTCAAAAAACTAGGTACTGTATGGGTAAGCTTTTAAAATTGTTTACAATAAAATGATGACAGTATTGCATGAAGTAAAAACTATTGATTTCAAACATTGCATCATTTAAGTATAAACTGACCTTGTGTCTTTCTAAGCAGTGGAAACTTTTCACATATTTCAAGCAAAATTCACACAAGTATACGATTGGTGCTTGGGTCAGCTCTTGGGGGTAGGGTGAAAAGTACCATGGTCTTATTCGAAACAATCCCAATTGAATTGACTTGATGTTTTTCATGCGAGTGATGATGTCATCATGGCTACGATCCTGGACCATACTGCCATGCTGCCTCAAAGAGTTGTTTTTTGGTGGAGTTCCAGCACTTTCTTTAGGGCTGTCTTGAGAATCAACCTGTAAAAATATTCAGTCATTTTAATCATAATTACAGTTTCATTATTAGATCACTGGCCCACTGGACCAATAATATTCAAAGCTTTCTGGCTAAGCATGTTAGAGTGCATAGGTCTGCCAAACACTCAAGTCTTCAATGTATCTTCCCCTTCTACCAGTGACTCCTTCTATAATGCTGGCATCATCAGGATTTGACTCTTCATAAATGTTTGACTTGTTAAATTAAAAAAAGAAGCAAGATAGGTGGTTGGGTTAAGGACCCACTTTACTCAGAGTATGTTTTGGGTCATTCGAAACATAGCCAGTTCAAATCATGTCAACAATCTTTAGTATTAGTTCTTTCCAACCCACTTGACCTCAGTGCCGTTTTATTTGCTGTCTCCATATCATTAATTACCACATATGTGCGACACTACTATATTTTCATCACCAGCTAAACTCTAAGTCCCTGAACTACACACTCAGGTATTTTGTCCTAGGTTAGGTCAAAATTCAAGCAGTCCCAAGGAAAGTCTTATTGGTTCTTATGTACAATACCATTTAGATTTTCTGAGGAAAAAAATTGTCATTTCCAAAATTACAGTTTGAAACAGCCACTATATAGTTAGAAACAAGAGATAGGTTAAAAATCTAATTCTGAGTTAGTGCTAATCGGTCTTTGAACAACTGGGCCCTGGTGCTCAATAAAAAATCTTAAGATTTCTTATTTGAGTAAAACAAAAGCTTTTAATAAGATATTAAGGTTTGATAGGAAAAAAGTGTGGCCACAAATTCTTTGATCACAAAAAATATGAGAGATTCAATGGTATCATTTCTTATAGGAAATCCTTAGACCTTCAATAGCACACCTCAAAAGATGATAAACCACAAGAGCAAAAGAAGAGTATGTAATTATGGTTCATTAGTAGATTCATTGTCAGTGGTGAAAAGATTCTGACATGCCTAAAAATAAATGAACATAAAATATCGCTATGACTTTTAAATTAAGTAAAGTTGTATTAGAAGCTGGGTTGCTTTAAACCGGCCAAACTTCAGTCTTTAAAACTTTTAATCCGAAGATGATTGTTTCCAGACTCACCAATAAGCTTAATAAAGTGACAAACTGAACATCTGTAAGAGCATCTGTCATATCTTGGAGGTGCAAGCTACTCCTTTCAAGCAACAATTCCATGCTTCCCATTTTTATTAGTGGAAATGATGAAGCCAAAGTTTAGGATACTGTTCACCAACCAATTTTGCTTTGATGCATACACCGTACAAGTTTAATCCTAACCAGTTTGAAAGGCTGATTATTGATGTGTTTTGGTACCAGTCCAACACAACCTGGTACCTGCTTATTTTTAAATTTCAATGATCGAATTGAACTTCAGTTCCAATATTTAAGAACTTTTAATGTTCCTATTTGCTTCCCCAAAATTTTCTAGTTTATACTTTAACTCAATAACTTCTTTTCATCACATTTCCCTTGATAATCCTAACAGTTCTTGTATTGTACCAACATCTAATAAATAATATTCTATAATAAAAACTATATTTGGGAGAATTTACCAGTAAAACTGGGGCTGAAAGGGTTATTATAACCACTCTAGATTGGATAATTTACCAATACAACTGGGAATGAAAGGGTTATAACCACTCTAGATGGCAAAATTTACTAACACAACTGGGACTGAAAAGATTAATCTCTCTAGATGGGAGAACTAGCCAATGCAACTGGGACTGAAGGGTTAACCATTCTAGATGGCAGAATTTTATACCATTACAACTGGGACTAAAAGGGTTGGTAGCTGCAACAATTGCTAAAACTTTAAACTTTCTTTAAAAAATTTCTGGCCAGGAAAGTGATATTAACTATAATTATATATAACTGATGAAGCCAACTAGTATATACATACAGTTATGAATGCCTCAATCTAAATGGCTTATCTACTCACTGTCTATTTAGCCAAAGACACCAAATAGTGAAACTACCAATAATTTTGAGGCTGTAGTACAATAATCGGTTTCTATGTAAAGAAATTGACTGTTCATTGTTATTTTTTAATGAACCTAATAGCCAGCTTGTTGCTTCATGCATCAATGGCTGTTTTAACTCAAAGTAAAACTCTACCCCACAGTCTGCAATTATAATAAGTGTTAAAATGGCAACCAAGTATCAAATCAAGAATAACTGATTTTTGAAGAATTTAAAGAGTAACAAATTTTACTATCACATTAAACAACTTCAGTACTCCTATATCTTGATTCAATATCAAAACACACAAAATAAAACTATATCATGGTTAAGTATGTGTACTAACCATATTATTTGCACTCTGCCGTACAGTTGAACTTTTAGTTGGTGTTGTTGGTTTGGGGCTTGACTGAAAGTCAACCTAGAGTAAAGAAATTATTTTATAACAAGGGTGATAGTCGTATAGTCTGGAACAACAACTGCATAGTCTGTTTTTCTCAAAAATTGTATGTTTTGTGCAAGTGCCATTCCTTTAGACAATTGAGAAGGCAATCATTTTATTTAACATCTACACCTCCTCTCAATTCCTGAATAAGCATACATGGTAAAATAGTTGTATAGGGCAGACAATATATGAAAAACCTAATAGTAGTATAGGGCAGAATAATAGTATAGGGTGGAAATATCTTGAACAGTCAATATTAGTATAGGGTGCCTGACATTTCGAGATATTTTCACACTTAAAACAACATACTTCTGAGCCAAATTAATCAGTTAGCAAATTCCCTGCTTGTTGTCATAATGTTTGCTTTGTAACTGCCCATCAGCAAGCAATAACAGATTGTTGCAGAAGTCAATCTCATTGACTAGTACTGATAAACTCATGAAGAATAACAATACACAAATCCGGTCACCATTTTTTGGTTAGCTATAACACTATATGTACGTTTAGCCCATTCATTCGCATGGCTACTGTAAAGCTTAAGATTGTCTTTTTGATCATGAAGATCTCAATGATCAATAATAATAAAAATAATAATGATAATAATAATAATAGTAATAACAGCAACAATCTTTGAACAACAATTATTCTTAACATCATTGTTGTGTTTAATCAAAACTGAAATACTAGTTATCATTGTGTACATACCTCATCACTAGACTTGTCCATGGCATTTGCTTTTCGTTTCCGCCCAAGAACTGCTTTTGGTCGAGCACTACCATTGACCAGTTCTCTGTCAGGAGAGGCAGGTCTTGACCCTGTTCCTGAAGCAGGAGTGATACAACCTGAACCTTTGCTCGTCTTTTTTGCATCTTCCTTTCTTGGCAGCTGTAACTTTGCTTTGTTAAGTCGGTCTTCTGTTACCCACTCATCTAAACGCTTATTGACTAAATGTGAGAGAGATTTTGGATAGAAAGAGAATGAGATATAATTTGCTTGCTGAAGATGCTAGTCAGGAGCAGAGGCTTTGCAATACTCAGTATAACCAACTAGCTCTTTTCAACAATTATTACTGACATAAAAAGATTCTTGTGCTGCTAAGTAGTATCAGACTAAACCTCTAATATTTAACCAGATAAACAGTGTCTTTCATTTGGATGGATGAAATACATTATAAAAACATACTAAATATACTGAACAGTAAGGCAAGAGAATTAGTTAAAGCTAGACTAAGAATCAAAGAAACAGGGGTACTGTGAAATGTGGCAGCAGGAGATGCAAGATATGCAAGGACCATTTGAAAGTAGACAGAAGTTTTGTAAGTCATACTACTAAAAATCAAATAGTATTAACTGCAAACTAGATTGTAATTCTAAAAATTTAGTCTACCTTATCATTTGTAAAGTTTTCTTGGCCTGTCCTGGCTACCTCTTTTCGTTTTAGGTTCAACAATCACAAGAGCAGAATAGCCTTGCTCGCCCAGAGAAATGATAGTTATAAAGATATGGACAATCGGATTAATAGACATTTTTGTCCTGATGGACACAGTGGCATAGGAGATATGAACATTCTGCTTATTGACACTGTTAATGATGAAAGAGAGCTGAGGAACAAGGAAGGAAAGTGGGTCTATAAGTTGAAAACAATAGAGCCCAATGGACTAAACACAAATGACTTTTTTTTATTCTCAAAACAGGTCGCATCTGCAACAATACTGTTGAAAAAAAGTATTTTTAACTGAATGGCAGCCATATTGGCACCTGCACAACATAATCATCAAAATAATTGACAAACCTCAAGCATTCACTACAAATGCCTTTTAAGCTTTTATTACAGTAATAAATGTCCATACTTAATAACATTTTTTACAACTCCTGTACATACTTGCAATTTTAGCAATTTCGCGCAAAGCATTATGGGGAGGTTTGGTAACTATCCGCCATGTTGGATTTAAGAAGTTGGCTCTTAGCGGAAATTTTAATAAATTAAAACAACTCAAGCTCCGTTCAGACGCATATTTCTACATCAGTTGGGCAGAATTTATTGCTATACAGCTGCAATTTGAGCCTAATACTATTCCTGTATAAAAAACTAAAACTTGCGGTCCGATTGGTTTCGCATAAACTCAAAGTTAGGTTGAATTTGACAAAAACAGTACTCACAATCAATATAATGGACGTAGAACTCTCTTCTGCTATCATTTTCTCTCTTACTGATGATTTCTGCAAGGGCTGTAAATGTAGCGAAGGTGATTGTAAATACAACGAAGACTAAACAAAAATGAAAAACAAAAGTTCGACTGGCTCTCTGCCCGAAAAAAGTTAACTAGAACTTACGCCACTCGTCCGAATTTGCCATTCTTACAGGCATTCTACAACCTTCCGTTACTTCAATCTAGAGAAAAAAGTTCAAACTATTTTGTTAAATGGTCTTTTATCGGTAAAAACAGTCAAATGGAGAATAGTTTTCACTTCATGTTACCTCTACTTCACCATTCATCTCCGCCATCTTGGTTTCTTCCTTTACCGCCATTTGCTTTTATCCGATGCGAATCGTTGGTACCGAAAGTGTATCAAACCGAAACGAAGCTTACGTCTGATTATCGATTAGTAATGTCAGCAAACGATCAAAATCCGACAAGGAGTCTCGTTCCCAGTTCTTGGCAGTTGTTGTCCAAACATCAATCTTAACTACAATATTTATAATTATATTATAATATTTTATATTTTTATAATTTTATTTATTTATTGACCTTTGATCTTTCACGCTATACTGCAAGGTGTTGTGAAATAATAAAGTAGATGTAGATGTCATTGTTTTAAAAAACACTTATTCTATCTACCGAACTGAAAAAGAATAAGTGTTTTAGTATACTCCAGTGAGGCAACTGTTCTATGGAAATTTCCTTTCACATAAGAAAAAAAAATTTTCACATACAACTTATTACAAGAAATCGTTCATTCAGTGAATGTATCGGAATGGAGGGGGGAGGGGGGGAGGGTACTTCGGGGTCAAAACGGTAGGGATGACCGTCGGAAAAGTCAGCTACCCAAACACCCTAAAAAAATACCAAGGGATAAAAATTTTCCACCCTAAAAAAACATATCTCGGTTTTCAAATTACCCTAAAAAACACCAACTGCTTAAAAAGTCCCCTCGTGTTGCGTTGAACGTGATAGCGAGCTCTAATAGGACGTTCGCCAAAGGACATTTGTCTTAACTTCTTGTTCAGTATGCACGATTACCAATAAAAAGGGACTGCAGGCAGTGCAATAGTTGGGCGTTCTTCAACCCTAAAAATACCAGGCTCTTGGTTTAATTTTATTGGACTGGCAAATTTAACCCCTAAAATTACGGTCATACCTACCACCCCAAAATAGGGAGTACGCGTGACTCACGCGTGAGCAGCCTAACATATGTAACAAACGTGTTCTGACAGTTTTTCAACTACAAAATGTCGTAAATAGCGTAAAACAGAGAATTTTTTTATATCCCGTGTTTTTGTAAGAGCAAATTTTTCAGTACCGTGATCCGAAACAGCGGCGCGAAGCGATTAATTTCGTCCACCATTTTTTGTTTTGGTGTCATTACCTACTATTTCGGAGATAAATATCTACTACCTCTAAATCATTAAATCGCGCGTAACCGATATACTAAACAAGTATGTGAAATTTTAATTGTTTTTTTTTTGGGGGGGGGGGGGGTAGGGGAGAAGTACGTGTCAATCACAAGATTTGATGCTTTGCCTCTCTCCTATAAAACAGCCTCTATGTTGACTACAAAAAACTCGATTAGTTTATAACGCAGAGAGTTTTCGACGCGGCTCACATAAAAGGAGAAATAACCAGCTGCGCCTGTGTCGGCTAATCTTGCGAATGATCAGTTATTTCGTTATCCAGTCTCTGGATTATTTTTGGACTGCAACGGGTTTCCGCCTCCGCAACGTTGACGCACCTACCGTATCTTGTACAGTCTTACTCTGGCCTTACGAAAACCGCCTTTATTCCAAATGGAACCACTTCAACTCGTTGCCATGCTGGATAAAATACCATACACTGATACTTTGAACTGTTTGGCTTTATTTATCTTTATGGTTCGGGTTTAGTGGTACAGGTATTTAGGAGAAACAATATGACAGTGCACAGGCTTTCAATAGTTTTCCATGAAGGAATGAGTTGTTTGTTAAAAACCGACGGCGGTTCCCGAACAAATCTATGTAAATAGACGTTACGCGATATAATCCTAATTTGCCCATACATAGGCAGGGAAAATATTTCCATTCGTGATTCCGGTGAACCGCTGGTGCAATGCTGCCGACAACAAAATACCAATGCTGGGCGCCCCAAATGTACGGATTAGTGCGGATTACCATTTGATTTGGTTTTAACACAGCAATATTCTACTCGCCTCATCCCACTGACCCAAAACCAATTTTGAAACTGGGGGCATTGCTCTCCCGGGAAATTTTTAAAATTTGCTTGTCTGAAATTGAAATATAAAACAGGAAGACAGAACCTATACAACTATACAACTACAAACTATTGAACTTCAAAATCAGTTTAGAAAAACTCAGAGGATAATTTTCTTTTCAAATATTTGGTCATCAATAAAAAAGTTAAACTTCGCCGCCCACGGGCCAGTTCTAGCTTGTTATTATAGCTTCCTCGCGTCGGGGAAACCAATGGCAACGACAGAAACGGTTTGCCATTATTTGCTGGATCTCCGACACGAAGCGACTGAATTATTTTGGTACACCCTCCTGGGTTCTAGAATGTAATCAGTATTATACTACTGAGTCAATACTGATACATATATATTTCTTTAGTCTTTACATGCATGGATATATAACCCCCGTATAAAAAAAACTCACGTTTCTTATCTTCTAGTACCGTCTAGGAACTAAACTATCCAACATACGCGTTCCACCACTTCCTGAAATATGAAAATTATCTCTCCATTACTACTATTTTGCTTTTTGTTTGCTTTAAAAAGTGATAACATCTAAAAATACCGAAATCGACCAGAAACTTGATCTATCTAGTATAAGGTTTGGGATATTCGACGTTATAACTGTATGATTTGAGGGCCTTAGTTTCTCTAGTCACGGTCAGTAAATATTCTACTTCGAATCCATTCGTATGAAACAAAGTATTCTTTTAAAACATATAAAACACATCAAAGCAAGAGACTTAAAGTAAAAAAGATCGTGACTTATTATTCAGTTCAATAAGATTTCAAAACGAGCAGGCGTTAAAAAGTTTATGAAATTGTAAATTATATTGCCCTCTGGGAAAAATACAAACGAGATGTCTAACGTAAATTCCTTTTTTATTTTTGTTTAGACGTGACAAAGGCAACGCTCCAAAAAAACCGCAATTGTTTCCCACGAATTGCAATTTTTGTGATCGAAATACCTGAGTCAGTAATTTTTATTGGTTTATGTCTGGGCAAGTAAAACGTTTATCACATGTCTGCGGCAAGTTATATCACAGAATTATTTATTGAATGTATACTGATCTAGTTTTAATAACTGTTTACATCCATTTTGGTTAGTTAAAAGCTAGATTGAACAAAGTTAATGCATGGCAATTCTTTCTGTTCGACATGCTTGCTTAGCAACCGGAAATGACATCACATCCAAATATAACGCAACGAAAATTGCTTGATATATATATTCGGCTCGATCTGCCGGGCCTGTTACTCAGCTGTTTCCGTATGAAGCTATTTTGACTGATGGAATCAAACGCCGTATATAAAAAAGTTAACGCGGAGATAACAGCTGTTGACTCCCATAAAATACTGACTTACCACTGTTTTCGTGATAGGCGCCAAGATAAAGAATACAAAACGGCAGGATTACAGCAATCATAACTACAACAGACCGAAAGTGAAGCGTAACGAAACAGTCGAAAGGCAAATATCTGAATTATCGAAATGGAACTTCAAAATTCTAAATGGTCGCGAAATGGGCGAAAAAGAAAGAGATCGTTTGTGAATAAGGCCAAAGCGTTTGAGTTAACAAGACTACAAGACCTTTGTAGAGTTGTAATAGTGAAGTCTATCAGATTACAGCGTTTACCAGCAGCCCGGAAGAAACTACAGTTACCAAAAAAATTACTCGAGTTCGTTACTGGTGGTTTCAGAATGGAAGATTTCGAAATTCAGAGCTGGAACGTGTCTCGGGACAAGCGAGTTCACTCGATTTATCCAGCGAAATGCTTCGTTGACAATTCAAACGTTATTCTAAAATGTATCAACTTAAGAACAAGAGATCTGAAAAACTTTTCTTACCTTTTGGAGTGCTGGTCTCGGGTGCGTCACAAGAACATTTCAAATGTCTTGAGCTGGTTTAAACAAGGTGATATTCTGGGGATTGTTTTCGATTTATGCAGCAAGAGTTTACAAGAAGTAATTAGCGGGTACCGGAAAACGCGACAAAAGATCCCAGAATGGCTGGTTTGGAAAGTTCTTTTTCAGCTGTGCAATGCTCTCTCGTACTTACAGAGAAGAGGGATGAGCCATACAGAACTAAACACAAAGAACATATCAGTGAACGCTTGCGGGGACCTGCGACTGCATAACTTGCTCATGTACACCCCGACAGAATTGGAGCTAAACGTCTGTGTGGATATGAGCAAGTCATTCCAGGGAATTTATGTTGCCCCCGAAAGAATTCGGGGTCGAGGCAATTCAGAAAAACAAACTATCTGGACACTGGGTTGCATTCTATACGAAATGGTCAAGTTAGAACCAGCGTTCTGCCTCAGGTCTGGAGGCAATATTTTTGATACACTGAATGAGATTGTTCATGGAACACCGCCGCCGAAACTGGATCAAACGGACGGATATTCGCAAAGCTTAGTAAATTTAATAACTTCGTGTCTTATGCCTGAAGCACGATTGCGACCCGTTTTAGAAGATTTGCGAGTCATTGCCATAGAAAAAGTTGAACAGACGAAATTCTGCAGGAACAGTCACCAACGAAGCACAATATAAACACGCAACATTTGCATTAAAAAACGAAAACTCAGCCATGCAAGTCGATATAAACAAAACTTTGCTGCCTTTTCAACTAATGATAAAAGCTGAACATTCTTGTATCAGTTTAATTAGGCTTGGATTCTGTTTTTATTCTTTATACTTTAAAATTTTTAACTTAAAGAGTTGCTGTTTGTATTTGAATAATTATTTTTTTAATCGCGGTAACTGTTTTTAACACTAAGTACCGCTAAATACATCAGAACTCGTGTTACTGTTGATTTCTTGCATCGACTGGCAAATGCAAAAATGCAAAGAAGTGATGACACAGCAAAAGTAGTTTAGCTGTTAAACTAAAGTAAGGCTGCAGCTGTTTTTTTTTTTTTATCAAACTGCAAGTTTTTAGCTACAATTTATTAAGACTTCCATTGTCTTTTTAATTTTAGTCTGTTTACATATGAACTACTTCTTGAAACGTTTTTACAGGTGTGAAAGTGGCGACAGGTGGCACAGCGACCCGTAGATCACAGCTAAGTTTAGCTCGTTTTCTTTAGGGTCTCCCTGTGGGAGTGACCAAACTAATGAAGTTGATTCCGTTTCAAGAAACTACAACATCTTTACAGTTCTTGCAAAAAAATCCACGCCCATGCATTGAAAGTTATCTTATTTCAAAGTTCATGATGCTTGTTTCGTGTTACAGCGGTCTGGCTAGTTATATCACATTCAGTATTGCATACACAAGACCATCGTTGTATGGTTAAAAATCAGCATATTTTAAAACTGTTTTATATGCTTTATAACTCGCACACATACAAATTTTACGCTTCGTTTATAAACTGCCAAAACTAGCACAAACAAGTGTCTATTATTTCCGTTCTTTTTATGCTTGAATCTTCTACACACATTAAAATTGTAAGTTTTTTTCTTGTTTTACTTGAACATTTTGTACCTTATTGTGAAGCATTAAGCTTGTTAGTGCTTAGAATTTTAATGAAAGCTTCAACGTAATTGCAAAATTTTATGAGCAATATTATTACACATTCAGTATTCTTCATATAAAAATGCAGTTTTGTAAAATATCAACATTTTCAAGATAAGTAATTAACCCTTGTCCTGAAATGTTCAAAACAATAGATCTCAAAAAAGCTACAAACTTCGGTATTAGTTAAAGTAATGAACATTTTCAGAATGTATTTGTCAAGACAAAGAATATAAATAGTCACTTTGTAGGTTTTCAAGCAGTTGTTTTAAAATTAGAAAATTTTTACTTGTGAAATCGTTTTTTAGCAGGATACGGCTTTCAAACTATATTTCTTGTAAAAATACATACAATAGAAATCATTATGTACAAACTTACTTCTTTTTAATCAGCTGGTGTTTCTAATAAAAAAGCAATAAAACTGATACAAATTAATTTATGCCCTCTTAAAAGCTACTTGATCTCATATTAAACTAAGACAGATATGTACTTGATACTGGCAAGTATTCCAAAATAGAGTTTTTAGGCTTTCTATTAGCATGTTGTGCTAATAATGCAACATTTTCTTCCTGTCTAAAAACAACCACTGGTACTTACCCCACTAAAGACAAAAGAAAGCTCTGTCGAAAACATCTGCAGGCAACAGATGTGAAAAGGGAACCAGTGTTTGTAATCTGTTTCAAAATTGGCAGCGATCTTAATATTTTTTTGTGTGCATTCAAATTAATCTTGAGCTAAATAATTTTTCGAAAGAATATGTTACCCAAAATGGCTAATATGAATGCACATAAAATTCAATGAATATTAAAATCTCTGCCATTTTTAAAATAGAAGTATCAAACATTTAAAATAAATACTTCACCAATGGTGAAGCTGCAGCCTACACCTTACATATTTAAAAAAGACAACATGATGACAACTTTGGTAAATTTTAATAAATTCCATGAACAACCAAAACATATTATAAGTTGGTCACAAATATTTTGAAACTTGCTTACTTATTAATGCAAAAATATGAATTCCACAAAGCAGTTCACTTAACTTGTACATGCAAATACTCATATTGTAGTTATAACTAATATTGGTAAAACAATAAAATTATTCAACACTTGGTCTTACAGGTAGGATAAAAAATGGTGACCTGTGATGTCAAAGATCATAAGTCAGAGTGAGTGTTGGCTCACTAACTAAGGTTAAAATTCTTTAACATTTTCAGCACCAGCCAGTTTATTACTTCAAAATTCTTCATACATAGCTCATAAAAAATGGGTCATTTTGTACCAAAAAAATAGCAACTTAAATATTGCTGAAGAAAAGCAAAATTCTCCTTAACCTGTAACATGAAATGTATTTATGGAGTTGGGAGAATTTAGCAATTTTTGCATTTTGACATATTAGGGGCTGAAACAATCAGTCAGTATTGATCTCTTTTAACACTGTTTTGAAGAAAATAAATGACTTTGTACAGATGCAGTACTTAAGGCACATTTAGAAACTTGTCACTGACAGTGAGACATCATTATGATAACAACACTCAACTGCAGGAAAACTTGTTTCATTGCTATGTGTTTAACAAACACTTTACCAACTGTTTAAGTGTGCCTTGATTCATCTTAATTTGTGATAATTAATTGTATTTCTACAGGAACTACATGTATACAGTCTGTAGAAACAAATGAGGAACCTCTAAATAGTCCTTAAACACTGACATGAAAAGCTAGTAAAAAGGTTTTGATCACTCTGTTACTACATATTTCTGTTTCAACAAGTTTACATATATATAAGTTCTAGTATTCTGATAAAAACTTGATTTTAAATTGCAATAAAAACTTGATTTTAAATTGCAACTGAAAACAATTTCACTCATACTATTTTCAATTGTTAAATAAATAGTCCCGAGTGTTTGCAATTTGAAAACTTCATTTGAATATGAGTGATAAATTATTTTTTATACCATCACTAGCACAGCCATTGCTGATTTTATTTCTTTGTTTTTCCCCCTCATTTTGGTGCAAACAATAACCATAAATTCATATTCTATTTAATAAAAAGAAAATAATTATTACACAGCACATGGCACAATTACATATGAAGCTTATCTCCTTGTGGAAAAAAATTTCACTCATTCAATATGCCCAATCATGAAACCTCTTTTTTCACTCAAAGATAAACTTCATATCATGTAATATCCTCTATATAACATAAGCTAGCGATGAGATCTTATATGTGGCAATAGTACAGTTTCATCTTTCTCTTTAATAATTTATATAACACCGGTAGCCTGCTACATGAATGTACATCATTAAGTGAAGTATTATGTTGAACTGAAGTTGCTTTCGAAGGAAACAAACTCCAGCTTCATGGTTCAATACCTTGGAAACACTTAAAGTAATTACTTTTATTATAAGTACTCTTATTTCAGAATCGCTCAGACATCCTGCTGGCCACAGACCTCATGTTACCATAAACTTTGGATGGTGGGCTCCCTGTGAAAATCAAGGTGAAGATTAAATTCACACTGTATCTGATTGCATCAAACAACCTGCCAAGTGTCATGAAGCTATACAAGATGAACCAAGATGAAGATAAAATCGTTTTTTTGGAAAAGGATAAATGTTCAACAGCTCATGAAAATGTTGCAGAAATGACACCAAAAACATTATCACCATTACCATCCCTAAAATATTGTAAAAAAATTGAATGATGTGATTCACCACTTCTCAATAATTATCATATTTATAATCTAACTTATACTTCAATAATCCAAAGTTACCACTGCAAGGCTCGAAATTGCGACCAATACGGTCGCACATGTGACTAACTTTTTCTCCTTGGCGACTAAATATTGACGTAAAGTCGCCACTTTGGCGACCTGAACTTTGCTTGATTCAGATGTACAATAAAGCACTGACATTTATATAAACCTCTTATCTTGTCTTGCTTTGCGTTCGCTGTAAAAGAATGGGCCAAATTGCACAAGCAGAAAGTTTTTAGAGAAATAAGTTTGTCTGCTTCTGAAATCGTCACGCCACAGCTTCCAGAGGATGTCTTTGCTTGGCAAGATAGTTTTGTAGAAGTATGTATTCTTTTGTTTTCGTATTTTCGTATTTAAATTTGTATGAGTGTGTCCCATGCCATGCTGAATGATATCAAACATTTTCAAAAAGCGGAACCCGAACATTATTTTTATCATACAAACTGGCGACTTAGAATTTGCATCTGGCGACTACAGTTCTCCAGTTGGTCGCCAAAATGTGACCTAACAATTTTTTTAACTTTGAGCCCTGCACTGAGACAAAAATCAGTGAAATCATGCAAAAAAAATCCATCTGATTCAATTCATATTTTTCATTTAATCTAATTAGTACAACTAGTCATTTTTACAGCTAGCTAGAAATTAAGTGGTATGTTGATCTGCAAGAACATGTTTGTTACAGTAGAGCAGCTCTGATTGATAACTCACCTAAAATTAGACTACAAATTGCAGTGCGAGCACACTTTATGTTTTGAAATGACCCTAGAAGATGGATTTTTCTGCAATTACAAAAAGAACAAAAGTTAGACAAGTACAGAACCTTATCAAAATGAGTTTTTCTAGAACCAATAAGCATTATGGTTTCTCTATGGCCACCTCACAACTACCATACAAACCATGTATACAGTCAAATGTCTACAAGACAGACACTGGCCTCAATCGTCCATCATGGAGAGGTGTTCATTTTATTGAGATTTTAAATACAGTAAATGACTGAGAAAATACAGAAGATGGACCAAATTTGGTTGGCACTTTTTAGGGGTGTCCATCTTATTTGGGCGACTGTCTTGAGGGGTTCAACTGTGTTAATGTAAAGGTTTATACATGTGAAAAGTAGCAAGCATAACTTGTACAGTTATTGTATTTTACATGTTTTTTCTTCAGCTCCAGACACAGATTTCTTACAAATTAAGTGGATAGTGAACATTGTTAACTTACGTATCTGCAAGAACTATTCTGGTCTTTGTCACATTTTCTATAGTAAACTTGGTTTTTCCTCCTTTTCCAGCCACTCGCCCAATTGCACGAGAAAGGTGGTCTCCTTTTAATGGTTTGACTGTTAAAAAGCAAACATTTTAAAAATTATTTTGTTTCAACATTATGTTTAGCCTATAAATTGTGTTAATATCAACCATAAACTCTCTAAGTCCCCTGTCTAGTGCTTTGTATTTTAAATAAACCCCAATCTCTAGATAATAAGACCAACCCCTTTCCACACTTGGCACCATTTTCTCTCTTTTAAATTGTTTCACTTTTTGTTCCAACTGCATTGCCTTATAAGTTGGCATTGTCAAATACAATGATTTGAATAGTTCATGACTAGTGTTGCTTGTAATGCAACTGTTACTACCTTCTATGAAAGCTATTTGATATTGCAGACTTCATTTTGTTTTTCGGTCTTTGGCTATCACAAATTTTCTAACAAGCTTCCCTCTCTAATAGATGCTCCACATCTGGAAGTTTGAATGCTCTTGAAGATGAATTGTGGAATTCTTTCAATTTTTTAGGCCTCTGGACATTTTCAATGCTGATCTTCAACTTTTATTTTGACTGCCTTTTAGCGATAGTTTTTGAAACAACAATTAATATTAATAAAAAGTTTTCCAACAAAAGTGATATTGCCATCAGGATTGTTTTAAAAGCGTATTTAAAAATGTCCTATTCTATATGTTTTAATTGTATCTAGCACAATAAAATTATATAATACTTACCATCAGTCACTTCAAATGATTCTAGGAAAAGATCATCAAGCCTTATCAGAGCTAGCGCATCCTGGAACAATTCATGGAAAAAATTGTATTCAATGCAATTTAGACAATGATAACAGTTTTGATGCCAACATTTGCTGTTAACTTTTGCAAACTACAGCTAAATAGAAACTTACTGCTTCTAAAAAAACTGTATCATCTAACCCAAACTTAACAACAACAGTATATACTAAACTGAAGTAAATTTAAAGTGTCTATAACACCAACAATTATTTTTGTTACCACAAAGAGTGTTTGGAAACTAAGGACGTTTAAGAAAACAATTTTTGAAATCAGTAGTATTCTAGATTTTTCATATACATTTGAAGGTCAAGTTTTCTTGGTTCACAACCACATTGTAGGGGGACTGGGTTATGACGCCATCTTTGTATCAAAACACAGCAAGTTGGATACAATTGAATCAGAGATTCTTGATTCAGAAGTAAGTTCCAATTCCTCATACAGTTCTCAGTTCTTTTGTACCTTTGGGTTTAGAAAGATCTCATTTGCTCAATATTTTAAGGCGGTAAGGACACCACAACCCAGTCTCTTGAAAATGCAGTCTGAACCAAGATGTCTGAAAATTCTGCTAGTTTGAGCCACTGTAGAAAAAAACAATTTGACCAAATTTTGAAATTTTTTTTTGCAGAAGTACTTTAAGCTGTATGTGAAATGATTTGATCCCAAAAAAATTGCTAGCATTATGTGCACCTAAATAAAACTAACAGAAATTATGTATGAGTTTGTACTTGTTTAGCTCAAAGTTGTTATTCATAACTTTATGTTACTCTCCTACTTACTACAATTATTTTAGATAGGCATTGATATTAATAATGCTGCAAGACTTGTACAAATTGTACCTCTCATTTTCTTGAAACTGGTAAATCATTTTTCTCGTGTTTCGCAGATAGAATATCAGTAGTAATTGTTTTAGATGAGTGTGGTCCTACTAGGCAAAACATAAAACCCAAGAACCCTGTGCACAAATTTGTGTGCCATGTGGCTTTTAAATCTGATTGTTATCAAAAACAACATTGTTACTTATAATAACAAGCAATTTGTAATACATCTTACATCATTTGAAGGGTACTAAAATTAAGTTTCTTCTAAATTAGACACCCACAATCTGCATTTAAGTAAAACTGTGCCTTACTATAATCAGAGCTGGAAGTTAAACCAAGAAAATATAGTACCCTAGCTCTAAGGGGCAGTTTCAAGTTTATTAGTAAGACCAGTGTTCAGAAGTGCTGTGCTGTCACTGAGCCTCCAGACTAATGTGTTGTGCCACAAGACTAATGTCGAGCTGAAACACAACCATAGACTCGGAGCTCTCACAATTAGCATGGCACGGCAGTCATCATCGCCTGGTTTAATCATCACCATACAGACAAACAATAAGGTTTTGAAGATTGTAGTTAAGAAAATAAGTTGTTCAGACTCTTGAAACTGCAAGTTCGTAACTTCACTTGAATCTCTACAATAATATCACTTAGTTAAATATTGTGAACATCCAATCAACTTCGTTTCCTTCGCAAGGTGTATCTAGGGACTTACAGTGATCCAGCATTTCATTCAAGCATTTTCGTTGATGTGTTTGAATTTTGATCAGACTCAAGTTACTATTTAATTACCAAAGTCAATGTTATCACTCTGTGGTCTTATTTAATTTAAATTGTGGTACTGACTTGCCACCCTCAGATGTTCCCCCTTTATTCATTAAATATCTTTTAAGAAGAGAAAAAGTTACATTCACATCCTTATTGTATCTACAAGACATTAAAACGATACCACGTAATAAACTTGCAAAAACTGTACGTTCCGTTGTAAACTTACCTCCACAGAAAAGCCAAGAACGAAAGCTCTAACAAAGTCTGCTGCCTTCTGAATTGCTCCCAAGTCTGTAGTTTCTTTTGAAGTCTGAAAGGAAGAAAAAATCCTAATCAAGGATCCAGTATTTACATATAGAAGTTTCTTCCCCACTGGCATTCACATTTTTGATATGATGACATAATGGAGTGCAACGCATTGGGCATAGAAGACTGTAAATGAAATAGACAAAAGAGTCAAAGCCTCTACTCAAGTTAAAATCTTACCCTGATTTCTACATTTCTCGTCGTCAGGTTAAATCTCATTTGTAGTTTCAGATGCTCTACAACTGGGTTGAAAATCTCCAGCCAGTGTTCTTTGAGCGGAGTATATCTGTGAGGAGGGACGGGAATTTTCCGAAATTCTGACTTCTTACCCTAAAACAATAAACAAAGTATGATAAATGGATTCACACTAAAAACAGGACCTAAAAACTTAATTATGCTAAACAGACAACGCAATAAAGTGTATAAAAACGCATGACAGACAGTGAACTCGGTGCGCACGTGTTTGTTTCTATAGTACTACCTTCAAACTCTCTGCGGAAACCGGTGGAAAGTTTGGTCTTTTGGCCGCTTCACCAGTATCCATCCCTTCCATTTCATCTTGTTTTCGCTTTCTGCGTGTTCTAACCTTTATGAATGGTTCGTCTTTTGTCGTTGAAGAAGACTCGCCTTCCACATTACTACCACTCGCTTCCTCCATCTTGTTGCACAACCAATAATCGAGGTGATTCGTTCTCAGTCTCCCACGCGTTAACCGGAAGTAGAAAACGCACTCACTATTCATAATGAGGAAGAAAAACCTTTTCAAGTTTATTGTGCACCATCAGAAGCATTTTTCTTTGTTTTTATAATTTCTGGAGTAGAAGAAATGTTGACAAATGTAGCCTGCGAAGCAAATCAGTAAATGGGTAAAAATCAGCCCTAAATATGCCAACAGATTTGTTGCTGATTTCTCCCTACTTGGACCCACTCTTTTCATAAAAATAGAATGGGAGAAAATTGCCTTTCATCTGCTGTGGTTTTCTTTGTTTGATTAATTCCCATTTTCCCATTACGTTTTATTTTATTTTGTATGAGCTACTTAAGGAGAAGATAGATAATGATACTAAAAGCTGGCCGGGGCTGAATGGGTAAATGCCTGTGGTTTATTTTAAAAGCTTGGAGCAGGAGGAAATTTCGATTCAGCACCCATAGGCCCGTCTATATATATGGGGGGGGGGGGGGGGGGGGCTGTTATTTTAAAA